>JZKD02S2393817.1:259646-313452 GCA_000966675.3 Picea glauca
GTATCTACGGAATACCTAAAAAAATTGTATATATTGTATGGCGAATGGTGAAATTCGATATAATGAAAATAAGAAAGGTTTTCCCGGTTGAGGGTTTCCGGTAAAAATCTCTGTGCATTTTGTGTATGAGCCATTGATTAATTTCTGTATTGCTTAAGAATCTATATGCATTGCTTTACTTCGCAGGTTTAAAACTTACAGAGGTGTCTAAATCCCGCTAATCCAATCAAGATGACAACAACTATATCAATCAATCAATATTAATCATCACATATTTATGGTGCAAGAGTATTCTAATCACTTAATTAAACATACATCATCATTATTTCAATGCACGTAAATAATCTAATAACTTAATCATTAAACATCATCATTATTCCATATCGCAAAGCAATATAATTTCTTAATCCTTTAGACATCAATCATTCATTCCATAACGCAGTGAAATCTAATAACTTAATCATTTACACATCATCATTATTCCATAGAGCAAAGAAATCTAATTACTTAATCATAAACATTTTTCACGACGCAAAGGTAATCATCGATTTTATTTTCATGGCACAAGAAATCCATTCTTTTAACCCTCATGCATCACTTTAAAGTTCATGGCGTGACAAACTCTATTACAAACATACATCAGTTAAGGAATGTGATTAGCCATCTATGAAACATTCCATCAAGATTCCATTCTACACTAACATGTATCAATTTAATTGACAAAATTAGTCGTCATCAAGAGTCCATCTATAATAACATATATCAATAATAGACACAATACTATCTGTAAATAATTCCATCATGTACCTTACTAACATGCTAAAATTTACTTAAGAATGCTCAAAATTCAACTGCTAGATACACTTCCGATCATGGAATCCCACAAGTAGATTAACTTCCTTTCGAAGCATAACCTAAGGTTCTCAATACCCCTTAAGTACCCTCTTCAACTATAAGATGTCAATCCTAAGAGCCATAATAGGAATCTAGGTTGCATGCATATCATTTAAGAGTGATGAGAAGGCCCAACCTTATTAACCATGAACTTGAAGAATTTCGTTACTCTACCTATTAATTACACATTTAAGGAAACAAGGGAGAGCCATAGCTGACAACATAAATTCCTTCTTATTATGCATGCCCAAAACTATTAAGGAGGTCATGACACTCTAACAATGAGGCGTAAATCCTCTCAATCTTGATAAATCCAAAGCTAGGATAAATCTATACTAACATATGAAAAGCAAGTTGGGAACCGATCAAGATTATTTTTATGAAATTAAATTAAAAATTACCTTTATATTATTTTTATATAATTCAAATATTTTTTTTTGGTTGTAATTAAATAAATAAATTTATTTAATTAAGGGAAAATATCATGGTTGACTCAACATTACTAAGAGACACCTAGGTTTAGCCTTACATTGGCAATGACACTACAATGGAGAGTCGTCGAGATTGATGTTGAAAAATAAAGGGCGATTATATTAAACCCCAATAGTCGTTGGTTAGTCACGAATAAACTCAATTAAGGTAGTGGAGGATACAGGTAAAGTCATCAACAGAAAATCACCGATCAAAATGCAGGGTAAATTCAGAACAAAGCTAAGAAAAATGAAGGGGAAGTATGATATCGCTGAGTGTGATCCACCCAAAAATCGCAAACCACGTTTTGAGGAATGTAGGGCATTCCAGATGCAAATGCAATGCAGGTGAAAGGGATTTCTAGGCTATATCAAAGAGAAATCGTAGCTTTAAGGCTAAGGTAATTGTGGTTGTTCCAGATCCACCCAAAAATCGCAGGGCAAAATTTCTAAAAAAAAAACACAGAGAATGTCAAGTGAATTGTTGTGTACAAAACGCAGAGCAAATTCCTTATCCAAAAATGCAGAGAAATGAGGGTAAAATCTCAAGGGATTCCTCAACACGCAGAGAAGTTACTTATATACAAAAAATGCAGAGAATGATGGCGCACAGAGCATACCATTTTGGTCAAGGTAAAATGCAAGGAGCTTTGTTTTCTTGTTGGGTTTCGGGAGCACCGCTTTAGGTGGTGCAGAGAAAGGACTAAGAATATGGATGTAATGCAATCCTTAATTAATTAATTTATTTATTGATACGAAAATGCTCAAGATTTTACAAGGTTAATTGTTTGCTCAAGTTTTTCTAGGCCACCTAGATTCATTGACTCAAATTTTATTTATGTGACGTGCCCTTCAAGACGCACTCCATGCTCCGCGGATCAAAATATGCTCAAAAAATAAAAGTTCTTGGAATTTCTTCAAAATGGAGTCGTGATTATGCCTCATCCTCATGCTCCCAACACAACTTTAACGGGTTCAAACAAACATCGTATGAGTGAGATATCACGTTTTGTCAGCTTTGCCAAATAGGGAAAATTTTGTTGATTGTATAGTCCATACAATGTTGATGTGGCATGTCCGTACTGTTGACATGGAAGCAGACTATTCTGACACATGGTAGGGTGAGGTGGATTGTTTACTGGGTAGAGGTGATGATGTGGCATTTTCGTACTACTGACATGGTAGCTGACCTTACTAACACGTGGCAGGAAGTCATATTGATACGTGGCAATTGATGGCGTGGCATGGTACTGTACAGGACACATGTGAGAAGGTGATGTGGCAAATGATGTGGACCAATGTTATGGTGCCACATGGAACCCCCTTCAAAGCATAAAATTTGGTTGATGTATGTAGGGGTCAAACCCACAACCTCCGGGGACAGGTGGCAGAATCTTGGTAGGGGTCGGGATACCATCTTGCCCACACTTTGGTTCTTACCCATATATGTTTTAATAAATATATGAGTTTGTTGTATGGTTCATCCAGGTGCAGAATGGTTGGGGCTAAGCCCCAGCCCTTGGATCGACCCTTTTCCATATGACCTTACTGCATAGAGTACACCAACCATATAACACTTGCATGAGGGGTTTCAACCAAATGGTTAGTCCATTACATTTTTCAACTGATCCGACCATGCGCCCAACCACTTGCCATCACCACATTCAACTTTGAAATGGGTCCTAGTTTAGGCGTAGGCTTGTGGCCATATGGCACCCATACGAGCAACACCTCCACCCTCGGGTGTGATAATCACACTAAGAGTGCAACATAATGTCCATTTTTGTGGAATGTGCATGTGTGTTAGGTTTAGGAATAGGAAACTCCCAGAAGCCAAGTTCAACCAGTCTGGGTGCATATTAGCAAGTAGAGACAATAAAGAATTGGGGGAAACTTCCAGGGAGTGATTACAACTCATTTTTTGGCCAAACCAGGTGCAGGAAGAGCCCAACTAGGGGGTTTTGGACGTTATGGAGCCATTGAAGCCATCCATTTCTCATTTTTAGTATTGTAAAGCAATGATTTTGACACCTTGAGCATCAATGAAAAATATCCATTGGAAGTTGGACCAAGAGATGTAACCCAAGAGAGGGGTGGAATCCTTTATCATTTTGTTGTGTTAATGTGCCTATTTTGATGGTTGTTTATGACAATTTATACTACTCATGATTAAGTAAAAATCTCATTAATATTTATGTGTTTCTAACTTGATCTTATTACTCAAGCACATACCTTTTCACTTGCAATTTTAAAAATATTAAAGCCTTTACATTTTCAGATCACCAAGGGTTCCAATTGCCTTTGACTCAATTTTTTAATTACACGATGTTCCCTTCAAGATGCACTCTGTGACCCAAGGGTACCACTCGCCTTTGATTCAAATTTTTAATTACACTACATGCACTTCAAGACGCACTCAGTGCTCCAAGGCTACCACTCGCCTTTGACAGGTTTTGGTAGTTGTCTAACCTCTAGATTCAACACTCCATTCAGGTGACCTTGCAAGAGACTAACAGATTCTAAGGAATAAGGACCCTGTCTTATTGCGCACCCCTTATAAATCTTCATGATTGTTTGTCTTAGTCTTCCCTCATGACTTTGTGGACCTCTCGAACTAGGTGATTGTTAACCTACAATTCGAGCCATGTCGAGAGTGTTATTAGGTTGTGAGAGGTATGCTTCCACACCTCTCCGTCAATATATGGTGTATTTTCATGGCCCCTTTACTCCTTATGTGAGTCAGATTAGAAATAAATCATCAACATGCATCCATCAATGCAACACTATCAATGATCCATAAACAACATCATAGTATAATCGATCATATGTCACATATGCATAAATGAAATACCCAAACCAATAAAATCCACTCCCTAACTCAATCCAAAGTCCAAGGAGATCCATTGATGCCATCAACATCCTCAATCTCTCAAGTGTCCTTCACACTGAGGGGAAACTCATCAATAACATCTATCAATACATAGATATCAAACAACATAAATCATAATCCATCAACATCATCATAAGAATCCATAAGTGAAATAGATAACCATATGCTATAACCGGATCACTTGCACACAAGTGTCCTCAAATAATTAGTCAATAACATGTGCTCAAAAGAGAGGGATGTTACATACACCCCCTCTTGTTCTAATATTCGTCCCGAAGTTGTGCAGTATATAAAATGCAGTAAATAAAGCATCCGACAAGATCAATATGTCTAAATTATAAAACAAATAGGGAAACTACTAGCGCATATCATATGCGTCCTCTCATGTAGTTGAGTGTGGAATATAATTTTCCCATTGGACCTTGACCCGATCAACTATTCGACGCCACCTAGATTCATTGACTCAAATTGTGTTTACACGATGTGCCCTTCAAGACACACTCCATGCTCTAAGTGATCCAGGGGATCAAAATATGCTCAAAAAATAAAAGTGCTCGATATTGCTTCAAAATGCACTGCTGCTTAGGCCTCATCCTCACGGTCCCAACATAACTTGAATGGGTTCAAATGAGCATCGTTTGAGTGAGATATCATGTTTTGTCCGCTTTTCCAAACATGTAAAATTTTGTTGACTATACAGTCCATACAGTGTTGATGTGGCATGTCCGTACTGCTAACATGAAAGTAGACCGTACTAACACATGGCAGGGTGAAGTGGATTGTTGACTGGGTAGAGGTGCTGACGTTGCATGGTCGTACTGCTAACATGGTAGATGACCATACTAACATGTGGTAGGAGGTCATACTGACACGTGACAATTCATGACGTGGCATGGTATCGTACATGACACATGTCAGATGTTGAGATTTCATATGGTGATGTAGCAGAGGATGTGGACCAATGTTATGGTGCACATGGAACCCCTTTCAAAGCATAAAATTTGGTTGATGTTTGCGGGAGTCAAACCCATGACCTCCAGGGACAGGTGGCAGAGTCTTGGTAGGGGTCGGGACACCGGCCTTCCCACATTGTGGTTCTTACCCATATATGTTTTAATAAATATATGAGTTTGTTGTATGGTTCATCCAGGTGCAGAAAGGGTCGGGGCTAAGCCCCAACCCTTGGATCAACCCTTTTCCATATGATCTTACCGCATAGAGTACACCAACTATATAACACTTGCATGAGGGGTTTCAACCAAACGGTTAGTCCGTTACATTTTTCAACCGATCTGACCATGCACCCAACCACTTGTCATCACCACATTCAACTTTGCAACGGGTCCCGGTTTAGGCGATGGGTTGTGGCCTTATGGCACCCATACGACCAACACCTCCACCCTCAGCTGTGCTAATCAAACTAACAGTGAAACATAATGTCCTTTTTTTTGGAATGTGCATGGGTGTTCATTTTAGGCATAGGAAACTCCCAGAAGCCAGGTTCAACCAGTCTGGGTGCGTATTGGCAAGCAGAGATAATAAAGAATTGGGGGAAACTTTCAGGGGGTGATTACAACTCAGTTTTTGACCAAACCAGGTGCAGGAAGAGCCCAATTAGAGGTTTTTGGACATTATGGAGCCATTGAAGCCATTCATTTCTCATTTTGAGAATTGTAAAGAAATGATTTTGACACTTTGAGAATCAATGAAAAATATCCATTGGAAGTTGGACCAAGAGATGTATCCCAAGAGAGTTGTGAACTCCTTTATCATTTTGTTGTGTTAATTTGTGTATTTTTATGGTTGTTTGTCACAATTTATGCTGCTCATGATTAAGTAAAAAGATCATTAATATTTATGTTTTTGTAACTTGATCCTATTACCCAATTACATACCTTTTCACTTGAAATTTTCAAAATATTCAAGCCTTTACATTTTCAGATCACCGAGGATGCCAATCGCATTTGACTGAAATTTTTAATTATGCGACCTTCCCTTCAAGATGTACTTTGTGCCCCAAGGCTTCCACTCGCCTTTGAATCAAATTTTTAATTACGCGATGCACTTCAAGACGCACTTAGTGCTCCAAGGATACCACTCACCTTTGACAGGTTTTGGTAGTTGTCTAACCCCTAGATTCAACACTCCATTTGGGTGACCTTGTGAGAGACTAACAGATTCTAAGGAATAAGGACCATGCCTTCTTGCACACCCCTTATAAATATTCATGAGTGTTTGTTTCAATCTGCCCTCATGAATTTGTGGACCTCTCGAACTAGGTAATTGTTAACCTACAATTCAAGCCATGCCGAGAGTGATATTAGGATGTGAGAGGGATGCTTCCATGCCTCTCCCTCAATATATGGTGTATTTGCATGGCCCCTTTACTCCTTATGTGATTCAGATTAGCAAGAAATCGTCAGCCTGCATCCATCAATGAAACACTATCAATGATCCATAAACAACATCATAATATAATCGATCATATATCACATATGCATAAATGAAATACCCAAACCAATACAATCCACTCCCTGACTCAATCTAGAGTCCAAGGAGATCCATTGATCCCATCAACATCCTCAATCTCTCAACTGTCCTACACACTCAGGGGAAACTCATCAACAACATCTATCAATACATAGATATCAAACAACATAAATAATAATCCATCAACATCATCA
Organism: Picea glauca; assembly: GCA_000966675.3. Classification (NCBI taxonomy): domain Eukaryota; kingdom Viridiplantae; phylum Streptophyta; class Pinopsida; order Pinales; family Pinaceae; genus Picea; species Picea glauca. The sequence goes on from JZKD02S2393817.1 coordinate 266,585, forward strand.
TAAGAATCCATAAGCAAAACAGATAACCATATAATATAACCGGATCACTTGCACGCAAGTGTCCTCAAAGAATAATTCAATAACATGTGCTCGAAAGAGATGTATGTTACATACACCCCCTCTTGTTCTAATCTTTGTCCTGAAGTTGTAAAGTATATAAAATGCAGTAAATAAAGCATCCAAAAAGATCTATATGTCTAAACTATAAAACAATTAGGGAAACTACTAGTGCATATCATATGCATCCTCCCATGTAGCTGAGTGTGGAATATAATTGTCCCACTGGACCTTGACATGATCCAATGTTCAACGTCGTAGCTGTCGAATGCGCTGGTACATAATGCATATTGGCTCTGCCATGAGTGCACCCTTGTCTGAAACCTGGAAGAAAATCATGTCAATCACATGTGTAGGATCACTAACATAATGTCTCAAAACAGATATATGAAAAACATTGTACATACGCCTCAAAGAATCAGGTAAGGCTAGTCGATGGGCCACGAGTCCCTTCCTTTCCACAACTTTCAAAGGTCCCATAAACCTAGGAGAGATCTTATCAGCCTTTCCAAAATTTATCGAGCTCTTGTGTGGTTTCACCCATAAGAAAACTCGATCGCCAACTTCCTAATTTTAGTCAACGTGATTCCCATCAGCATAACTCTTATGTCGATCTTGTGCTTCTTCAATCCTGTTTCTTATCATTTTCATTTGTTCTTCCATTTCTTGGATCGCTTCTGGTCCTACCAGGACCCTATCCTCAATTCGATCCCAACTCAATGGTGTCTGACACGGTCGCCCTTAAAGGAACTCAAACATTGCCATATTAATGGTACTTTGATAATTGTTGGTGTACGCAAACTCTACTAGTGGCAAGAACTCTTCCCAACATTTATGTTGGTCCATCACATACATAAGCAACATATCTTCCAAAATTTGGTTCGTTCTTTTTGTCTACCCTTTTGTCTTAGTGATATGTTGTATTAAAGTTCAGCTGTGTCTCCAAGGCCTCTTGGAAAATGGTCCAAAAACGTCCTATAAACACTGAACCTCTATTGAATATGATCATTTTTGGCATACCATGCAACCTCAAAATATCATTGATAAAAACTCTCACTATGTATGGCGCCTGATACATTGTGCGCACAACAATAAAATGTGCACTCTTCATCAGAGTGTCAACTACCATGAAAACCAAGTCGTGCCTCCTTGCCATCAGCGACAATCTAACAATAAATTCCATCCAAATGACCTCCCATTTCAATTTCAGAATAGCGTGTGGTTGTAGTAATCCTTTCAGATGTCTATGTTCATCCTTCACTTGCTGACATTCTAGACATCTTGCCACATAGATAACTATGTCCACCTTCATTCCCTTCTAGAAAAATAAGGGCTTAAGGTATGCCCTCATTTTTGTGACTCCTGGATGATCCATGTACACTATTCTATGAGATTATTTTAAGATCAAACTTCTCAATTCATTTTTAGGTGGTACGTAAATCCGGTTATTATACCTCATCAACTGATCATTTTGCAATGTATAACCTTCAAACCTTGGTACCATCATGATGTCTTGTTTGATATTTTCATTAACCTCTTTATACCAGTCATCATCGAACTGTATAGTTAGAATCTTTTCTCGAAGATTCATCTAAAGAGGTATCATTGAGATTATGCATGGTCTCTAACTCAATGCATCTGCCACTCTGTTCATTGTTCCTATTATGTAATTAATCTCAAAATCGTATTCACTAAGCAATTATGACCAATGCCTTTGTCACATATTCAAGTCACCTTGCGTAAAAATGTGTTGCAATCCACAGTTGTTTGTTTTTAGTTCAAATTTCCAATCGGATAGTGTCTCCACACCCTCAAGTCATACATAATGGTCAATAACTCCAAATCATGCATTGCATAGTTCTCCTAATTCTTTCTTAATTTCCTTGAGATGTAAGCGATCACTTGATCGTCTTACATCAAGACTAAGCCTAAGCCTTCCTTGGATGCATCTGTTCATACCAAGATTTCCTTGTCCATTCCAGGGAATTTTAGTATCACCATTGTCGTCAACAACCCATTGAGCCTTTGAAATTCTTCCGCACACTTCTTGGTCCATACAAACTTCTTGTTTTTCTTCTGCAATTTCATGATCAGATTTTCTATTTTCGAAAAACCTTCGATGAATCATCGATAATGTCCTGCTAAACCCATAAAGATACGTACTTCCAGTACGCTCGTCATCACAGGACCTTCCATAATATCCTCTACCTTCGTTGGATCCACAGTGATACCTCCACTTGAGTAACATGTCCTGAATAATGAGTCCTCGATTGATAAAAAGAGAATTTCGATAGTTTTCCATATAATTTGTTTTCTTGTAAACACTGTAGTATCAAGAAAAAATGTTCATCATGTTCTTCCATCGTTCGAGAATATATCAATATTCCATCAATGAATACTTGAATAAACTTGTCCAAGTATTCTTGGAACACCCCATTCATCAATTTCATGAATACCCCCGGGGAATTTGTCAGTCCAAATGGTAAAATAGTAAACTCGTAATGTCTGAACGTTGTCTTGAATTGTCTTAGGAATGTATTCCTCTTTGATCCATAATTGGTGATATCCTGATCTCAAGTCGATATTTGAAAACACCGTCCCTCCTTTCATTTGATCAAACAAAGCATCTATACTTGGTAAAGGATACTAGTTCTTGATCGTTTCCTTGTTCAATTTACGATAGTCAATATAGAGTCTCCACGACCCATCCTTCTTTCTTATGAAAATAATAGGGGCACCCAAAGGTGACACAATTGGACGCATAATTCATAGGTCCAACAACTCCTTCAGTTGCATTTTCAACTCCTTTAACTCAGGTGTTGACATCTGATAAGACATTCTTGCTATCGGTTTAGTTCCAGGTTTCAATTCGATGGTAAACTCCAACTCTCTTTCGGGTGGCAAGCCTGGTAACTCTTTTGGAAATACATTAGCAAACTCTTGTACTACCATAATGTTTTCTAATCCTTCTTCCACACCCTTGTCTTTTAGCACAAATATTGCATAGCTTGCATCCTTTATGCATGCTCTTTTGTAGTTGTAGGGAAGAAATGAACCATAGGGACACTCCTTGGTTTCTTCCTACAATCACTCTTCTCTATCCCTTATCATCGGTCAAACTCAATCGTTTTGTCTTACAGTTGAGTATCGCATCATGTGATTCCAATCGGTCCATACCGATCATGATCTCATAAGATCCTAAGATCATGACATATAGGTCGGATGCCATTACAAAATATCCTAAGTTAATGTGAAACCCCATAACTCTTCCCCAACCTTTTGTTTGGAACCCGAAGCCATTTCTACATATCTAAACTCATCCCGTTCGACTTCCTTTACCTTAATTATCTTTAGAATTGAACTAGAAATAAATCTATCTATAGCACCAAGATCTATCAAAATAATAAAAGTTTCATCGATGATGCTACCTGACATCTCGAGCATAGTGGAATGGTGCTTGGCTTGGTGGTTATTCACCGCTGCATGAATCTAGTGGGCCTTTCCCAAATCTCCAACTGTAGTGTGTCTAGATGACTTGTTTAATCTAGCCCTCTCAACCAGACCGTCATGCTGGTAATGTGGCTCTCCACATGTCCAACATCTGGTCTTCTGTTCAGTAATCCTGATCCTTGAAGTATGAGCTAATGGCCTACCATCTTGAAATCCTGGTATATTTTGTTGAACAGGCATAAACTGTTGTTGTTGTAGGTGGCGTTGTTGTTGATGTTGTGGTCCTTTGTAGGGAGTACTCTATTGAGGATCCGATCATCGTGTTGTCGTGAATGTGGATCCTCTCGATGTATCTCGATACCCTAATGTATGTCTGGCTAGTGTTTGATGTTTTTGCACCGTTTGTGGCATCAATGAAATCAGGAAACTTAACATTCTCAAGTTATCAATGAATGTTACCACTGTCAGATGGAGCGCACTGTGGTCCCTCATTAGGTAAAGGTTCCCTGGCCTCATCTCTATCTATTCGGTTAATCAAGGCCTCTGACATTTTCTGAGAGGACCTCATCAAACCAACCACATCCCCCACAATAATCTGCTCTTGTCCAATGGCTTGTTCTTCTCCTTGGGGGTTAGACCCTTCCGGCGTGGATTCCATCGGAGGTGTCGCACCTCATCCCCTAGCACCATGTTGTCTTCCTCCATGATGTCCTCTAACCATGATTACCTTCATGGACAAATTTCAATTTTAGTTAGCGATAAATTATTAATCAAGTGCTTAATACAGTGGAAGGCATAATGATCCCAAGTCACGGGGTTGAACCCGCTCTGATACCATATGTAGCATCCCTCCATTGCATCAACCAAATGAAGTATGTGGTAATTTTTTTTTCTTTTGCATTAGGATAATAGATTCTTCACACATAATTGATATCATTGTAAGTGATACATCATCATAACTAAAATGACACATAAGCCATGCATTAACAAAATTAAAAATGACACATAATCAACACATAACAACGACTTAATCAACGCATAATCCACAAGACATCATAATTAAAATCATTACAAGCGACACATCATGGAAATCCATAACAACACAAGACAATAGATTAACATAAATGTTAGCGATGCATAATCAATGCATAAACATGTATATAGCGGCACAATTCTACACATCACAATCACCTAAAAAAAATATACATAAATATCCACCATGGCATTGAACGTTAAAATAACTACCTGCCCAACCTATCCTGCATGGTTAGGACCTCCAGGACACATAAGAAATGATCAAGCCCATAATTCATCCAATTGATTTTGACCATTTAAGGTCTCAGGGATGGTGAGTGTTCTGAGGAACAAGGAGGTGTCTAAATCCCACTAATCCAAACAAGACAACAACAAATAGATCAATCAATCAATCTTAATCATCACATATTCATGGTGCAAGAGTATTCTAATCACTTAATTAAACATACATCATCATTATTTCAATCCACATAAATAATCTAATAACTTAACCATTAAACATAATCATTATTCCATATCGCAAAGAAATCTAATTACTTAATCCTTTACACATCAATCATGCATTCCATAGTGCAATGAAATTTAGTAACTTAATCATTTACACATCATCATTATTCCATAGCGAAAAGAAATCTAATTACTTAATCATCAACATTTTCCACCGTGCAAAGGTAATCATCGATTTTTATTTTCATGGCACGACAAAAACTATTACAAAGATACATCAGTTAAGGAACACGATTAGCCATCTATGAAACATTCCATCAAGATTCCATTCTACACTAACATGCATAAATTTAGTTGACGCAATTAGTCGTCATCAAGAGTCCATCTATACTAACATTTATCAATAATCAATGCAATACTATCTATAAATCATTCCATCATGTACCTTACTAACATGCTAAAACTTACTTAACAATGCTCAAAATTCAACTGCTATATACACTTCCGATCATGGAATCCCGCAAGTAGATTAACTTCCTTTTGAAGCATAACATAAGGTTCTCAATACCCCTTAAGTACCCTCTTCAACTATAAGAAGTCAATCCTAATATCCATAATAGGAATCTAGGTTGCATGCATAACATTTAAGAGTGATGAGAAGGCCCAAGCTTATTAACCATGAACTTTAAGAATTTCATTACTCTACCTATTAATTACACATTTAAGGAAACAAGGGAGATCCACTTCCTTGAGCCATAGCTGACAACATAAATTCCTTCTTTTAATTGATGCCCAAAACTGTTAAGGAGGTCACAACACTCTAACAATGAGGCATAGATCCTCTCAATCTTGATAAATCTGAAGCTAGGGTAAATCTCTACTAACATATGAAAATAAAGTTGGGAACCAATAAAGATTATTTTTATGAAATTAAATTAAAAATTACCTTTATATTATTTTTATATAATTCAAATAATATTTTTTGCTTGTAATTAAATAAATAAATTTATTTAATTAAGGAAAAATATCATGGTTGACTCGGAATTACTAAGTGACACCTAATATTAGGCTTACATTGGCAATGATGCTACAATGGAGAGTCATTGAGATTGATGTTGAAAAATAAAGGGCGATTAGAGTAAACCCCAACAATCGTTCACTAGTCACGAATAAAATCAATTGTGGTGGTGAAGGATACAAGTAAGGTCATCAATGGAAATTTTTTTATCAAAACGCATGGTAAATTCAAAACAAAGCTGAGTAAAACATAGGGGAAGTATGATATCTCTGAGTGTGATCCACCCAAAACAACCATACCACCTTTTAAGGAATGCAGGGCGTTCCAAATGCAAACACAAGGCATGTGAAAGGGATTTCTGGGCTATATCAAAGAGAAATCATAGCTTTAAGGTTAAGTTAATCGTCGTTGTTCCAGATCCATGACTGTAGAGTAAGTAAGATATGGCTGAGTGAGATCCACCCAAAAATTGCAGGGAAAAATTTTTAAAACAAAATGCAGAGAATGTCAGGTGAAACGTTGTGTACAAAACAAAGAGAAAATTCCTTATAAAAAAATGCAGAGAAATGAGGGTAAAATCGCAAGAAATTCCTCAAAATGCAAGGCAATTACTTATATACAAAAAATGTAGAGAATGATGGCGCACACATAATACCATTTCGAGCAAGGTAAAAGGCAAGGAGATTTGTTTTCTTGTTTGGTTTTGGGAGCACCACTATAGGTGGTGCAGAGAAAGGACTGGGATTATGGCTACGATGCAATGGATAAGGGTGACTTTTATTTCCTATCGGATATGACTTCAGATAACAATCAATCTTATCTGTCATTCCCAACAACCATGAAGGGGATTGACTGGGGGTTGAGGGAGATCAATAATTATACATGATTATTGTTGCTAGAGTGGTCCTTTGATATATATAATATTTTGTTCGAAAATAATATATATGGTTATACCGAACTCTTGGCATAAACAACAACATTGATACTAGCTATATAGATAAATAAAGCACTGACAAATAGGGTCCAACATACTGATAGATAGAGTAATTTATCTATGGGAGGGTGTCATGATGACTATTAAGTGCTCTTAGTGAAGTTTTTCCAGTAATTCACCAATTCTGAATGAATCTACCCACACCATAAATAATATGCATGTGTACTATAATACCTTTAATAGACACTTGACTGTGAATTCAATCTGTTATCATTGGATTTATATTCTACACTATAGGTTCAAACACGTAGCTTCAATCTTACGAGAAGCCTAATATGGAATGGTTACATTAGAAAAAGCTTTGGTACTACATACATGAGACAACAAAGAAGACCTATTATATCCATCTATCCATCAAGTTCATCCAATGCCAAGCTATGGCGATTTGAGAGGTGTCGATGGTATATAGATGTTTGCTCATTGCTTGTTTCAGATATCTCATTTTCTATACTTATACATCTCTACTAGCAGTGTTTAATTGTTTCTATATCTTACATAAAGCCATCAATAAATAGAATAATCAAAAAATTTATTATTTCTTTTACAATCACAACTTCACGACAAGATTCAAATTTAATATACAATTGGTTTAACAATTACAACTTGAAATTTAAATATCGTAACAAACGAAGATAGTATTGATGATGATCCTTGGTGAATGGAATTCCCTTCCTTCTTCAGCTTACTAACCATTGAGACTTCACCGGTACCTCCCAGCCAACACTAGGGGTACTCTTCTTCCCCCTTAGCCCCTCAAGCTACAAATGGGTCACACGCACAACCATAAGACTCTAGCAATAAGATTTCCTCGCAATATAGAGCCACCACTCTCTCTCAATATAGGTATCCCAACTCTCACAAGTAAAACCAATAAAAAATTCTACAGCATAACTTTACCCATAACCCATGTGATCCCTCTCTCATCTCAACCATTTGTTTTATAGAATTTCCCATACTCATCCCCACTTGCACAATTAATTCACTTTTTAAATAATTAATTAAGAATAATTCCCCCCATACACTTTTCACCCTTTCCCTTAGTTGCACAAGTAAATCCACAATTTATTTTAATAAAAGTCAATTTCCCTCACCCTTCCTAAAAGCGCTCCTTAAATCACTCTTAGTTGTCTATTTATTCCCCTTATTTCCAATTAATGACTGACGACTTACTAAATCTGAGTTAAGTTAAAATAGGAATCTTCTTTTAGTTAGACAAGTGTTAACTAGACTCTAGATTCCTTTCTATGCGTACCCATTCCTGTAGCTTTATTCCATTCTTACCTTAAATTCCAATTTGGTAATTATTTGCATATATGTGTATTAAGTCAATCTTTAGATTTATTTTATTTTCCTTGATTTCTTAAATTGATTTAATTCATCCCCTCATTATTTATTTTGTAAATTTAGTTTTTATTCTTCTTACTAACTTAGACTTAGGCTTAATTAAATTTTTAATTACAAAGGCTTAGACTCTTATAGGGATTATGATTAATAAATTAAATCCTTAATTAATTAATTAATCAATTTATCCGGTAATGCTCAATATTTTACAAGGTTAATTATTTTCTCATGGTTTTCAGAGGCCACCTAGATTCATTGACTCAAATTTTATTTATGCGATGTGCCCTTCAAGATGCACTTCGTGCTCCAAGTGATCCAGGGGATCAAAATATGCTCAAAAAATCAAAGTGCTCAGAATTTATTCAAAACAGACTCGTGCATAAACGCCGTCCTCATGATCCCAACACAACTAACGAGTTCAAACGAACATTGTATGAGGGAGATATCACGTTCTGTACGGTTTTCCAAATAGGTGAAATTTTGCTGATTGAACAGTCTGTACAATGTTGATTTGGCAACAGACCATACTGACACATGGAAGGGAGACGTGGATTGTTGACTTGGCAGAGGTGTTGACATGGCATGGTCATACTGCTGATGTAGCATCTGACCGTACTAACATGTGGTAGGAGGTCATACTGACACGTGGTAGTTGATGACATGGCATGGCACCGTATAGGAAACATGTCAGATGTTGAGATGTCACATGGTGACATGGCAGAGGATGTGGACCAATTTTATGGTACCACATGGCACCCCCTTCAAAGCATAAAATGTGGTTGATGTTCGATGGGGTCGAACCTGTGACCTCAGGGGACAGGTGGTAGAGTCTTGGCAGGGGTTGGGATACCAGACCACCCACACTTTGGCTCTTACCCATATATGTTTTAATAAATATATGAGTTTTTTGTATGGTTCATCTGGGTGTCAAAAGGGTTGGGGCTAATCCCCAACCCTTGGATCATCCCTTTTCCATATGACCTTACCACATAGTGTACACCAAGAATATAACACTTACACATAGGGTTTCAACCAAATGGTTAGTTCGTTACATTTTTCAACCAATCCGACGACGCGCCCAACTACTTGTCATCACCACATTCAAATTTGCAATGGGTCTTGGTTTAGGTGTTGGGTTGCGGCCATATGGCACCCATACGACCAACACCTCCACCCTTGGGGGCGCTAATCATGCTAACAGTGCGACAGAATGTCCATTTTTGTGGAATGTGCATGTGTGTTGGGTTTAGGCATAGGAAAATCCCAAAATCCGGGTTCATCCAGCCTGGGTGTGTTTTTACGAGCAGAGACAACAAAGAATTGGGGGAAACTTCTAGGGAGTGATTCCAACTTGGTTTTTGGCCAAACCAGGTGTAGGAAGAGCCCAAATAGGGGTTTTTGGATGTTCCAGAGCCATCAGAGCCATCCATTTTTAATTTTGAGCATTGTAAAGCACTGATTTTGACACTTTGAGAATTAATGAAAAAGATCCATTGGAAGTTGGACCAGGAGATGTAACCCAAGAGAGGGGTGAAATCCTTTTATCATTTTGTTGTGTTAATGTGTGTATTTTGATTGTTGTTTATGACTATTTATCCTGCTCATGATTAAGTAAAAAACTCATTAGTATTTGTGTTTTTCACTTGATCCTATTACCCAAGCACATACCTTTTCGCTTACAATTTTAAAAAGATTCAAGCCTTTACATTTTTAGATCACCAAGGGTGCCACTTGGATTTGAATAAAAATTTTAATTACACGACGTGCCTTTCAAGATGCACTACGTTCCCCAAGGGTACCACTCGCCTTTGACTCAAAATTTTAATTGCGCAGCATGCCCTTTAAGACGCACTCAGTGCTCCAAGGCTGCCACTCACCTTTGACTGGTTTTGTTAGTTTTCTAACCCCTAGATTCAACACTCCATTCAAGCGACCTTGTGAGAGACCAAAGGCTTCTAAGGAATAAGGAACCTGACTTATTGCACACCCCTTAAAAATATTTGTGAGTGATTGTCTCAGTCTTCCCTGTCAGTAGGTTGTGACAGGGACGTTGCCACATCTCTCCCTCAATATCTAGTCTATGTGCATGGCTCCTTTACTCCTTATGTGAGTCATATTAGGAAGCAATCATCATCTTGCATATATCAATGAAACATTGTCAATGATCCATAAACAACATCAGAATATAATCGATCATATGTCACATATGCATAAATGAAATAACCAAAACAATACAATCCACTCCCTGACTCAATCTGGAGTCCAAGGAGGTCCATTAATGCTATCAACATCCTCAATCTGTCAAGTGTCCTGCACACTCAGGGGAAACTCATCAATAACATCTGTCAATACATAGATATCACACAACATAAATCATAATCCATCAACATCATCATAAGAATCCATAAGCGAAACAGATAACCATATACTATAACCGGATCACTTGCATGCAAGTGTTCTCAAAGAATAAGTCAATAACATGTGCTCGTAAGAGCAGGATGTTACATATGCCCCCTATTGTTTTAAACTTCGTACCGAAGTTGTACAGTATATAAAATGCAGTAAATAAAGCATCCGAAAAGATCTGTATGTCTAAACTATACAAAAAATAAGGGAATTGTTGGTGCATATCATATGCATCCTCCCATGTAGCCGAGTTTGAACTACAATTGTCCCACAGGACCTTGACCTGATCGAATTTTCAATGTCGTAGTTGTCGAATGTCTAGAATGCATATTGGCTCCATCGTGAGTGCACCCTCGTCCGACACCTGAAAGGAACTCATGTCAATCACATGTGTAGGATCACTAACATAATGTCTCAAAACATATATGCGAAAAACATTATGCATTCACCTCAAAGAATCAGGAAAGAAATCTTCCCAACATTTCTGTTGGTCCATTACGTACATACGCAACATATCTTCCAAAATTTGGTTCATTCTTTCTATCTTCCCCTATGTCTCAGTGATATGTTGTACTAAAGTTCAGTTGTGTCCCCAAGGAATCTTGGAAACTGGTCCAAAAACGTCTTGTAAACACCGAACCTCTATCGAATATGATCCTTTTTGGCACACCATGCAACATCACAATCTCGTTGATAAACATTCTCACTATGTCTGGCGCTTGATACTTCGTGCGCACAAGAATAAAATGTGCACTCTTCGTCAGAGTGTCAACTACCATGAAAATCAAGTCGTGCCTCCTTTCCATCAATGACAATCCAACAATAAAGTCCATCGAAATGGCCTCCCATTTCTATTTTGGAATGGCATGTGGTTATAGTAATCTTGTCATATGTCTATGTTCATCCTTCACTTGCTGAAATTCTAGACATATCACCACATACATAACTATGTCTGCCTTCATTCCCTTCTAGAAAAATAAGGGCTTAAGGTTTGCCCTCATCTTTTGTGACTCTTGGATGAGCCATGTACATTGTTCTATGAGCTTCGTTTAAGATCAAAATTCTAAATTCATTGTTAGGTGGTACGTAAATCCGGTTACTATACCTCACCAAGCCATCGTTGTCCAATGTATAACCTTCAAACCTTGGTACCATCATGGTGTCTTGTCTCATATTTTCCTTAACCTATTTATACTAGTCATCATCGAACTATATAGTTAGAATATTTTCTCGAAAATTTGTCTGAAGAGGTATCATCAAGAATATGCGTGGTCTCCGACTCAATGCATCTGCAACTCTGTTCATTTTTCCTTTTATGTAAGTGATTTCAAACTTGTATTCGCTAAGAAATTTTGGGCAACACCTTTGTTGCGCGTTCAAGTCACTTTGCATAAAAATGTGTTGCAATCCATAGTGGTCTGTTTTTAGTTCAAATTTTATTTTAGTTATATAGTGTCTCCACACTCTCAAGGCATACACAATGGACAATAACTCCAAATCATGCATTTCATAGTTGTCCTCATGGTTTCTTAATTTCCTTTACATGTAAGCGATCACTCGGCTGTCCTGCATCAAGACTCCGCCTAAGCCTTCCTTGGATGCATCTATGCATACCAATAATTCCTTGTCCATGTCAGGTAATTTTAGTATCGGCGCTACCTTCAATATCCCCTTGAACCTTTGAAATTCTTCCGTGCACTTCTCATTCCATACACAATTCTTTTTTTTCTTCTGGAATTTCGCGATGGGTTTTGCTATTTTTGAAAAACCTTCGATGAACCGTCGGTAATATCTTGCTAAACCAATAAAGATACATACTTTTGGTATGTTTTTCGGTGCAGTCCATTCCATAATATCCTCTACCTTCATTGGATCCACAGTGACATATTTGTTGGAGATAACATGCCCTGAATAATGAATCCTCGATTGATAAAAAGCACATTTCGACAGTTCTTCCATCGTCCGAGAATATATTAATATGCCATCATTGAATACTTGAAAAAACTTGTCCAAGTATTCATGGAACACCCCATTCATCAAGAACATGAATACCCTCGAGGTGTTTGTCAGTCCAAATGGTAAAACGGTAAACTCGTAATGTTCAAACGTCGTCTTGAATGTCGTCTTAGGAATGTCTTCCTCTTTGATCCATAACTGGTGATATCTTGATCTCAAGTCAATATTTGAAAACACGTTCGCACCTTTCTTTTGATTAAACAAGTCATATATTCTTGGCAAAGGATACTAGTTCTTGATCGTTTCGTTGTTCAATTGACTGTAGTCGATACAGAGTCGCCACGACCCATCCTTCTTTATTATGAAAATAATAGGCACACCCCAAGGTGACACGCTTGGATGTATAAGTCCTAGGTCCAAAAACTCCGTCAGTTTCATTTTCAACTCCTATAACTCAAGTGTTGACATCCAATAAGACATTCTCGCTATCGGTTCAGTTTCAGGTTTCAATTCGATGGTAAAATCCAACTCTCTTTTGGGAGGAAATCCTAGTAACTCTTTTGGAAGTACATCAGAAAAATCTCATACTACTAGAATGTTTTCTAATCCTTCCACCACGCCCTTGTATTTTAGTACTAATATTGCATATAGATTGCATCCTTTGCGCATGCTCTTCTGTAGCTGTAAAGAAGAAATGAACCTCAAGGACACTCCTTGGTTTCTTCCTACAATCACTCTTCTTTGTCCCTTATCATCAATCAAACTCAACCATTTCATTTTACAGTTGAGTATCGCATCATGTGATTCCAACCATTCCATATCGATCACGATGTCATAAGATCCTAATATCGTGACATATAGGTTGAACGTCATTACAAAATCTCCCAATTTATTGCGAAAACCCGTAACTCTTCCCCCAACCTTCTGGTTGGCACTTGAACCCATTTATACATATCTAAAATCGTCCTGTTCGAATGAATTTACCTTAATTCCCTTTAGTGATGCACTATAAATAAATATCTCTATAGCAACAAGATCTATCAAAATACTAAAAGTTTGGTCAATGATGGTACCTAACATCTCGAGCACAGTGGACTGGTGCTCGTCCTGGTAGTTATTCACCGCTGCATGAATCTGATGGGGCTTGCCCAAATCTCCAACCGCAATGTGTTTAGATGACCTTGTTTCTCTGTCCCTCTCAACTAGACAGTCATTCTAGTAATGTGGCTCTCCACATGTCCAACATCTGGTCTTCGGTCCAGTGCTCCTGGTCCCCGAAGTAGGAGTTGTTGGCCTACCAGCCTGAAATGTTGGTATGTTATTCTTAATGGGAATAAAATGATATTGTTGTGAGCGACATTGTTGTTGATTTTATGGTCCTCTATAGGGAGTCCTCTACTGAGGATCCGATCATCGTGCTGTCGTGAACGTGGATCCTATCGATGTATCTCGATACTCTGATGTATGTCTGGTTGTTTTCTAATGTTACATTGCATCATCCATGGCACCCATGAACTCTAGAAACTTAAACTTCTCGAGTTCTTGATGAATTCTACCACTATCAACTGGAGTGCATTGTGGTCCCTCATTAGGTACAGGCGCCCAGGCCTCATCTTTATCTAGTTGGTTAATCAAGGCCTTTGACATTGTCTGAAACGACGTCATCAAACCAACCACATCCCCCACAAGAGTATGCTCATGTCCAATGACTTGTTCTTCTCCTTGGGGGTTAGACCCTTCAGGCATGGATGCCACTAGAGGTTTTGCACCTCCTCCCCTAGCACCATGTTGTCTGCCTCCACGGCGTCCTCTAACCATGATTACCTGCATGGACAAATTTCAATTTTACTTAGTGATTAATTCTTAATCAAGTGCTTAATAAAGTGGAAGGCGTAATGATCCCAAGTCATGGGGTTAAACCTACTCTGATACCATATGAAACATCCCTCTATTACGTCAACCAAACGAAGTACATGGTATTTTTTTTTCTTTTTCATTAGGATAATAGATTCGTCACACATCATTGATAACACTGCAAGTGATAACAACATTTTTGATAGTGATTTATAGATAGCGTTGTGGATTTTATAGACAACAAGATAAATTCTATAAAACCATCTATTAATAGACAGAGATTCTATAGTTAGACTGCATTATCATTGTTAAACAAAGATTTTGATAGACAACAATGTGGATATATCAACTATCTTGATCTAAGGATTGTAGGTTTGGGAAGGTTAATGATAAGGTTGAAGGATTTAACTTAGGCTATACAAGGAATTACATGTTAGTAAATGACAAGGGTAGTGAGACCTTTATGTGAATAAAATATTAATTAAATAATAAATCTTATTGTAAGAATGGAATCTCAAGGGAAAATTTCATCGATGGCTAACAAAATCCCTTAACTAATGTGTGATTGCAATAGAATTTGTTGCACAAGGAATTTAATGTGTTGTATGAATGTTATATTCATCAGATTCCCTTACATCTTGTTGTCTTGCCGATTGTTGGTTGGGTGTTTGATTTTAGTCCTCATGTTTTGACAGTTATTTCGGTCTCCTAGAACGAGGGATTTAGCTTGGGTTAAGGGTCTAGAAATGTTGTGTTGCGTCGTGGTTAGTGTCACGCCTATAACGTTGTGACGACATGATTCATAATGAGGGGATCATTGCGCGCCTTGATGGATAGATGTGAATGATAACCTAGTCAGAGTCTTGTGCTTCATGATGTGGACGTATTGATCATTGTAATGGATGTTGGTACTTGGTTTTGTAATGTATTAATGCATTAGGTTTTGTGCGCCATAGAGGTTACTAGTTACTGGTCTTCGAAGTCATTGTGTCGAGTTGTTGTTGTTGTCCTTTAGCTTGTAGGCATTGCCTTGCTTGTGTCAGGAGGGTAGTCATTTTTATCTGTCTATTGATTATCAATTTTTTCATCCAGTTGCTTGATGTGCTAGTGTGATAAGTCCTTGTTGTTTGTTTCTTGATATGTGTGTGTTTTGTTCATCATTAAGTTGTGTTGTTTAACTGTCATTGTTGTTTCCTTCCTACCTCCAACAAAAAAAAAAATTACACTTGCTTGAGTCACTTGTAGTCATAACGAAGGGGTCATTACATATGGTATTAGAGAGGGTTCAACCCTGCGACTGTGGATCGCCATGATTTCCATTACAGTAAACCCTTGAGTATTAACCTAGTTCTAATTAAAAATTTAACCTACCCATGCGATAAGAAATTTAGATGACACCGTAGAGATTCACGATGTGGTCCCAGGGGAGGAGGCGCAACGCCTCCAGTAGGATCCACGCCTGATGGGTCTAACCCTCAGGGAGACGAACAGGTTGTCGAGCAGGAACAGATAGTTGTGGGTGATGTGGTTGGGTTGATGAGGTCCTTTCAAGTGGATGTATGAGGCATTGATCAACCGTCTAGATATAAATGAGGACAGGGGGTCGACACCTCCTGAGGGTCCACCACACGCTTCAGTTGGTACTGGTATCATTCACTGTGAACTCGAGAAGGTCAATTTTCCCAAGTTATTTGGTGCCCTGGATAACACAGCCACCGAGGCATGGTTGGAGTATATGGTGATGTGATTTTCACTTCGCGACTATACCTCCAACATGAAGGTCTGCTTGGCGGTCTTTCAAATGAAGGGAAGCGCTCTTCTATGGTGGAAGACACTCCTGCCGCATTTGAACTTGGCAGTTGAAGACATGTCATGGGAACTGTTCGAGGAACGGTTCTGGGAGAGGTATATGTCTGAGTAATTGATTTAGCATCATCTCAACAAGTTCAATTCCTTGCGACAGGGCGACCGTATGGTGCCCGAGTATAAGGCTCGTTTTATGGAGCTCCTTCAGTATGCTCCACACTTGAATACTTGTACATCACAACCTTAGGATCTTATGACATCGTGATTGGTATGGACGGGTTGGAATTGCATGAGGATATACTCAATTGTAAGACGAAACAAATTATCTTGTTCGATGATGAGGGACAAAGACATGTGATTGTAGGTAGAAACCAGGGAGTTTCTCTGAGGTTCATCTCTTCCTTGCAACTACAGAAGAGCATGAGAAAGGGATGTAAGCTTTATTATATCGTTGCGTTAAATGAGAAGGGAGTAGAAGAAGGTATAGAACACCTTCCGGTGGTGAGAGAGTTGGCAGACATATTCCCTAAGGAGTTACCCGAGATGCCACCAAAGAGGAAATTCGATTTTACCATCAACCTAAAACTGGGGACTGAACCGATAGAAAGAACACCTTATCATATGTCGACCCTGGAGTTGCAGGAGTTGAAAATGAAACTAAAGGAGTTGCTATACCTAGGACTCATACATCCAAGTGTGTCGCCATGGTGTGCGCTTGTTATTTTCATATGAAAGAAGGATGGGTTGTGGAGACTCTACATTGACTATCGTCAATTGAACAAGGAAACGATCAAGAATCAGTATCCGTTGCCGAGGATTGATGATCTGTTTGATCAAATGAAATGTGCGACGGTATTTTCAAAGATTGAATTGAGATCAGGGTATCACCAGTTACGGATCAAAGAGTACGACATCCCTAAGACCTCCTTTAAGACGAGGTTTGGACATTACAAGTTTACTTTTTTACTTTTTGGACTGACGAATTCCCTTGGGGCATTTATGAGTTTGATTAATGGGGTGTTCCATGAATACTTGGACAACTTCATCCAAGTATTCATTGAAGATATTTTTATTTACTCTCGGATGTTGGAGGAGCATGACGAGCACTTGCGTTTGGTACTACAATGTCTGCGAGAGAACAAATTGTTTGGGAAATTCTCTATTGCTCATTTTTTCAATCGAAGATTCATTACTTAGGACATGTCATCTCTGGAAAAGGTATCGTCGTGGATCCAACAAAGGTTGAGGATATTATGGAAGGGCCTGCCCCGACGAATGTCCCCGAAGTGCATATCTTCATGGGTTTAGTAGGATACTATCAACGGTTTGTTGAGGGTTTTTCGAAGATAGAAAATCCAATTACGAAATTGCAGAAGAAGAACAAGAAGTTTGTTGGACTGAGAAATGCGTGGAAGAATTTTAGAGGCTCAAGGAGTTGTTGACAACAACACCAATACTTAAGGTTCCTAACATAGACGTGGAATTCTTGGTATGCACTGATTCATATAAGAAATTCTTAGGCAGAGTCTTGATGCAAGACGGTCGAGTGATTGCTTACATCTCAAGAAAGTTGAGAAGACATGTGAAGAAATATGCAACGCATGATTTGGATTTGTTAGCCATTGTGTATGCATTGAGATTTTGGAGACACTGCCTGATTGGACAAAAATTTGAACTAAAAAAAAATGGACCATTGTGGACTACAACACATCTTTACTCAAAGCGACTTGAATGCGCGACAACAACATTGGTTGGAATTTCTTAGAAATTATAATTTTGATATTACTTACATAAAGGGAGAAATGAACAGATTGGCATATGCATTGAGATAGAGACCATGCATCTTTTCGGTGATGCCTCTTCAGAGCAGGTTCAACCCTGCAACTGTGGATCTCCATGATTTCCACTGCAGTAAACCCTTGAGTATTAACCTAGTGCTAATTAAAAATTTACCCTGCCCATGCGATAAGAACGGTTAGATGACACCGTAGAGATTCATGATGTGGTACCAAGGGAGGAGGTGTGACACCTCCACTAGCATCCATGCCCGAGTGGTCTAACCCCTAGGGAGATGAACAAGTTGTCAGGTAGGAATAGATAGATATGGGTGATGTGGTTGGGTTGATGAAATCATTTTAAGTGGATGTCTGAGGAACTGATCAACTGTTTGGATAGAAATGAGGCCAGGGTGTCGACACCCCCTGAGGGTCCACCGCCCGCTCTAGTCGGTACTAGTAGCAATCACCGTGAACTCGAGAAGGTCAATTTTCCTGAGTTCTTTGGTGCCCTGGATGACGCAGCCGTCGAGGCATGGTTGGAGAATATGGTGATGTTATTTTCACTTCACGACTATACCTCCAACATGAAGGTTTGCTTGGCAGTCTTTCAACTGAAGGGAAGCGCTCTTCTGTGGTGGAATATGCTCCCGCTGCATTTGAACTTGGAAGTCAAAGACATGTCATGGGAATTGTTCGAGGAATGGTTCCAGGAGAGGTATCTATCTGAGTAATTCATTTAGCATCATCTCAACGAGTTCAACGCCTTGTGACAGGGCAGTTGTATGGTGCCAGAGTACAAGGCCCATTTTATGGAGCTTCTTCGATATGCTCAACACTTGAATACCTATACATCACAACCTTAGGATATTATGGCGTTGCGATCGGTATGCACTGGTTGGAATCACATCAGGCGATAATCAACTGTAATACGAAATTGATTAGCTTGGTCAATGATGAGGAAAGAGATGCCTGATTATAGGTCGGAACTAGGGAGTTTCCCTAAGGTTCATCTCTTCCTTGCAACTATGGAAGAGCATGCGCAAGGGATGTAAGATTTATGTGATCCTTGAGTTAAACGAGAAGGGAGTAGAAGAAGGTCTAGAACACCTTCAGGTGGTGAGAGAGTTGGCAGATGTCTTCCCTGAGGAGTTACCCGAGATGCCTCCAGAGAGGAAATTGGATTTTACCATCGACCTAAAACTGGGGACTGAACCGATAGCAAGAACACCTTATCAGATGTCGACCCCAAAGTTACGGGAGTTGAAAATGAAACTAAAGGAGTTGATGGACCTATGACTCATACGTCCAAGTGTGTATCCATGGGGTGTGCCTATTATTTTCATATGAAAGAAGGATGGGTCGTGGAGACTCTGCATTTACTATCGTCAATTGAACAAGGCAATGATCAATAATTAGTATCCGTTGCCAAGGATTAATGATCTGTTTGATCAAATGAAAGGTGCGAAGGTGTTTTCAAAGATCGAATTGAGATTAGGGTATCACCAGTTATGGGTCAAAGAGGATGACACCCCTAATACTACCTTTAAGATGAGGTTTGGAAATTACGAGTTTATTGTTTTACCTTTTGGACTAATGAACGCCCCTGGGGTATTTATGAGTTTGATGAATGAGGTGTTTCATGAATACTTGGACAATTTCATCCAAGTATTCATTGACAATATTTTTATTTACTCTTGGACGTTGGAGGAGCATGACGAGTGCTTCTGCTTGGTACTACATCGTCTGCGAGACAACAAATTGTTTGGGAAATTGTCTAATACTCATTTTATCAATCGAAGATACATTAGTTAGGAAATGTCATCTCCGGTGAAGGTATCGTCGTGGATCCAACAAAGGTTGAGGCTAATATGGAATGGTATACACTGACGAATGTCCCTGAAGTGCATAGCTCCATGGGTTTAGCAGGATACTATCGATGGTTCGTCGAGGGTTTTTCGAAGATAGCAAATCCGATTACATAATTGCAGAAGAAGAACAAGAAGTTTGTTGGATCGAGAAATGCGCAGAAGAATTTTCGGAGGCTCAAGGAGCTATTGAAAACAACCTCGATATTAAAGTTTCCTGACATAGACATGGACTTCTTGGTATGCATTGATGCATCCAAGGAAGGCTTAGGCGGAGTCTTGATGCAAGACGGTCGAGTGATCGCTTACATCTCGAGAAAGTTGAGAAGGCATGTGGAGAACTATGCGAAGCACAATTTGGAGTTGTTAGACATTGTATATGCCTTGAGAGTTTGGAGACACTACTTGATTGGAAGAATATTTGAAATAAAAAAAAATGGACCACTATGGACTACAACACATATTTACGCAAAGCGACTTGAACGCCCGACAACGACATTGGTCGGAATTGCTTCACGAGTATGATTTCGAGATTACTTACATAAAGGGAACAATGAACAGAGTGGTGGATGTGTTGAGTTGGAGACCATGCATCTTTTCGGTGATGCCTCTTTAGATGAATCTACATGGAAATATTCTAACTTTACAGCGTGACGATGACTTGTACAAGAGGTGAAGGATTTTATCAGACAAAACACCATGATGGTGCCAAAATTTGAAAGATTTACTTGGGACAACGAAGGATTATTGATATTTAAAAGTCGAATTTAAATACCTCCCAACGACGATTTGAGGAGTTTGATCCTAAACGAGGCTCACAGAGTAGTGTACATGGCTCACCCAGGAATCATGTAGATGAGTGCTGACCTTAAACCCTTATTCTTATGGAAAGGAATGAAGGAAGACATAGTCAACTATGTGGCAATATGTCTAGAATGTTAGTAGGTGAAGGTTGAACGTAGACATCCGATAGGATTACGACAGCCACATGCTATTCCAGAATCAAAATGGGAGGTCATTTCGATGGATTTCATTGTTGGATTTCCACTAACGACAAGGAGACACGACTTGATTTTTTTGGTAGTCGACACTCTGACGAAGAGTGCTCATTTTATTCATGTGCTTATGATGTATCTGACACCTGCCATAGCTAGAGTTTTAATAAGTGATATTGTGAGGCTACATGGCATGCCTAAGAGGATTATATCCGGTCAAGGATCAATGTTTACTGGATGATTTTGGACTAGTTTCCAAGAGGCCTTGGGAACCCAACTTAAATTTAGTACCACGTATCACCCAGAGACAAACAGGCAGACCGAATGAAAAAAAAACATATTGGAGGATATGTTGGGTATGTATGTGATGGATCAACAAAATAATTGGGATGAATTATTTCCACTAGTAGAATTCGCATATAACAACAGTTATCAAAGAACCATTAAGATGGCGCCTTTCGAGTTTCTTTACAGGCGACCATGTCAGATGCCTTTGAGTTGGGATAGACTTGAGGGTAGGGTCCTGGTGGGACCAGAAGAGATCCAAGAAATGGAATATCAAATACAAACAATAAGACAAAGGATTAATGAAGCGCAAGATCGGCAGAAGATTTATGTCAATGCACATCGTGTTGACTGTAGTTACAAAGTTGGCGATCGAGTCTTCTTGCGGGTAAAACCGCATAAGATTTTGATCAAGTTTGGAAGGGGTTCTAAACTCTCTCCTAGTTTTGTGGGACCTTTAGATATTGTGGAAAAGAAGGGGCCCATGGCCTATCAACTAGCCTTTCCTGATTCTTTGAAGCGTATGCATGATGTTTTTCATGTATCTGTTTGAGACATTATATTAGTGAGTGTACACATGTTATTGACATGAGTTTCTTGTAGGTATCTGATGAGAGTGCACTCACAGCAGAGCCAATCCTCATCCTGGACCATCGCATTCAAAATCTATGGCATCAAACAGTAGATCAGGTCAAGGTCTAGTGGGACAATTATAGTCTGCACTCGACAACCTGGGAGGATGCATATGATATGTGCCAACAATTTCCATTTTTGTTTGATAGATAGACTCATGATATTGTGATACACTTTATCTCAGCACTTATATACTATGAAACTTTGGGATGAAGTTTAAACCAAGAGGGGGTGTATGCAACACCTCACTCTTACGCGCACTGAGAAAACTTATTCTTTGAGGACACTTTTTTGCAAGTGATCCAGGTTATTATATCTATTGGTCGTTTTGATTATGATTATAATATATTATGGACTTGATGATATGTTATTTGGTTGTATTACATAGACAGGTGTTATTGACTGTGTTCTCCTGAGTGTGCAAGACTTTGGACCTCGAGGATGCAGAGACATCGATCAAACCCCTTCGACTCCAAATCGAGTCAGGGAGTGGGTTGTTGGGTTGAATATTTTTTATGTGACATATGATTAGATGTTATGATGATTGATTATTATTGTTGACATGATTCGTTGATGGATGCAGGCTGATGATAGCTTGCTGACCAAAATCACATGTGGAGTAGAGGGTTCACACAGGACAACTAGAGACTTGATGGAGAGGTGTGGCAGCAGCATTTCCACAACCAACTAGCACTCCCGTTGTGGCTCGAACTGTAGGTTAATTATTACCTAGTTCGAGAAGACCCACGATCCTATGAGGGAATACTATGACAGTTTCTCACGATGATTCTAAGGGGTGCGCAATAAGGCAGGGGCATTATTCCTTAGAGACCCTTAGTCTCCCACGAGATCACCTGGAGGAGTATTGACTCCAGGGGTTTTTTACGTCTAACAAAGTCAATCAAGAGGTGAGTGGCACCCTTGGAGCACGTAGTGCTTCCTGAAGGGAACGTTGCATAAGCAAAATGGAAAGAGGCGAGTGTCACCCTTGGAGCACGTAGTGTGTCCTGAAGGGCAGGATGCGCAAGGAAAACATAAAGAGACAAGTGGTACCCTTGGAGCACCTAGTGCATCCTGAAGGGCACACAGCGATTGTAACTGGTAAGTGAATAAACCTAGTCAGCCTTAAAATGAATGATGTGATAAGTAAGATTTAAAAACAATTTCCCCTAATAAAAATGTCGCCTAGCCTAGTGAAATTAAAATCCAGGTCTAAGTAGAACATGTGGTCAAAATAATAATAATAATAAATAAACATATAACAAGAAGGGGGGTAAGAAACTCAAATTTATTTATTAAATTCAAAATTATAATGGAGGGTTAAAATTTTAAAAAGGGAATGGTTGTTTTTATCTATTTTTGCTAATTTAATTTTAGTTAAAAAGAAATGAGGGTAAATGGTTGTTTCATCTACACTTGCTAAATTAATTTTTAATTAAATAAGAAAAAGGGTAGATGGTTGTTTTATATACACTTGCTAAATTGATTTTTAGCTAAAAAGGAAAAGGGGGGAAACTTAAAAGAAATAGGAAACTTAAAGAAAAAGGGGAAACCTAAAGAAAAGGGGAAAAGTAAAGAAAAAGATGAATGTCTAACTTAGTAAGGAATCTTGCCTTGGGAACTTGTTATTTACAAAATCAACTAGGAATTAAGTAAGGCATAAGTCATTTTATATTTGTAAGGGAATATTGGGACACCAAGGAGTGTTTTTAGGAATGTTTTGAGGTGGGTGAGGGAACTAAGAATAATTAATTATTTAATAAAATAATTTTTCTAGTGCAACTAGGGGATCGGGCGACATGAGTACGGGGGAGGTTTTTCCTAATTAATTAAATGAAAAGGGAATTTAATGAGAATTTGGGAAACTAATTACTTCAATAATCTATAAAAGGGATGGAGAAGGAGGAGTATGGATCTAATATTTTTGTGTAACGTTACGCTGCTAAATTTTTATCCTGACTAAAATTTCTCTTATGGGAGTTGGGATACCTAGCTCGACCTTGCGAGGCTAGATGGGTGCTAGCAGTTCTCTGGTATTGTGTGCATGGCCCCTTTGTGGCTCGAGGGGCTTAGGGGAAATAATATTACCCCTATCTTTGGATGGGAGGTACCGGTGAGGTCACATCGGTTGGCAAGCGAGAGCTAGAAGGAGCGCGCGCAGGACAATGACTCAGATCTTTCACATTGGGCTAAGGTACGCCTGTTAAAGTTCTTACTTGCAATGGAATTTAATTTACACATGTTATTTTTCGATGCTCGGTTGAATATTTCATTGCCATGAGATTTTTTTCACCTACTTTCCTACGGTATTTGTAATCCCCTTTCTTGTTGTATTCTGAATTGTTTTCCCATGGCGAACCCAACCTATGATTGGAATGACTTCTCTGTGTTTGTTTTTAATGATTATTATGAAGAAAATTTGTGTTTCTATTTTTCGTCCCTTATCCCTTTAGTTATTAGTCCGTGCATGAGAAGTCAGCCAGGAGACGAATCGACGGTCGTCACTTCAGTGTTTAAAGACATATAGATTCAAATGCCCTTCTTTCCTGTGCATGGATAATAAGTGAAGGATAAATTTTTCGCCCAGTTATTTAACCCGTACTTATCTCTATGTTTTTCTCTTATGATTAATCTCTAATATTTGTGCCTTCTTGTGAATGAGTATCTGTGCGTTTGATTGACCCATTGTTGAATGATTATCTTTGCACCCTCTTGTGCTAAGTATCTCTACGTTTTTGTTGATTTATCTCTGATTGAATAGTCTCTGCGATTTTGTTTGATTATCTCTACATTTCGTCTCTGCGACTTCTTGGCATGTTATCTCTGCATTTTCTCGAATGACTGCATTTTAATTGTTGACAACGATTTTATTTCTGGGCGTTTTTCTTGGCATGTTACACAGAAATTACTCCACGAAATTCTGAGCAATATCGTGCATCTCATCGTTTATTTCATAGATAATAAATTCCTGTGTTAATGAACAACCATATCATTGTTAGACATAGATTTAATAAGAGGCAACAAATTTAATGATAGACAACAATTTAATAAGAGACAAAGAATTTGGTATGACAACGATTTATATTTATTGATTGACAACGATTCTATATTTATCTATGGTTGTTATTTTAACAGTAATATTTTGACAGTGAACTTAATATATGTATGTCAACGATTTTGTTATGTATTACTGGATAGTGTTTTTGGATAGCAATATTATACTGTGCATTTTTGGATGGTAAAATTCTACGACTATTGTGATTCTTTCTCCTAAAACTCGTTCGCTTGTAACCCCTTCCTTCAGCAAGCAACTTGCAGTGTATTTTAAACGTTTAATTCCCTACCAGTTATTACATGGATTGAAGTTTAATTCCCTATCATTTATTACATATATTGAGGTTTAATTCCCTGTCCATGTATTGATGTTGAGCCAAATAAAGATTCATGACACTATCATCTCATTGGCATAAGAAATGTTAATGTTAGCTGAGTCCATAATTGGGAGTATTTGAAATCCAGGCGTAGTACTTACAACCATGACAACATGTTATGTGATGATGTTTTTCTGGTGGCCATTGGGAGAATTTGTGGATTGGCAACTTTTTGGAGATTCTATGCACTCTTTTCAATATAATTGGTAATGCAATAATGATGATTGGAAATTCGTTGGTATAAAACTTGACTTCTAAAAGGTAGAGTAAATTTACGGTGTGAAGGAGTTGGAATTGTCCCACTGTGCGTTGAATTAAATCCCAGTTGTTTTCGTTTTGTTTAAATACAGTATTTAAATTTTAATTACAGCATCCACATTGCACAGTGTCCCTGTCGCTCTTAATGTTATTACATGCAAACTGTTATGGAATGAAATGATGAAACAAAGTGATTTATATATAGGTGGATATACACAATGATTTATACAGATTTGAATATAAACAAGGATTTTATTATGACAACGATTTATGCTAGCATTATCCTTTATTTTCTCTGTGCTTTACATATATATTGACTGTGTTTAATACACAAACAACATTTTTAAATTGTGTGGGTCAGCGATGTTATATTTATCCTATGGAAATGAGTCCTCTTGATTGATGGACAACGTTTATTGAAAACGTTTTTATTTACATGTGTGTCAGAATTATAGTTCTACCAATTGTAGTGACAACAATTTAATACACAGATATATATATATATATATATATATATATATAGAGAGAGAGAGAGAGAGAGAGAGAGAGAGAGAGAGATTATAACTTAAATGGCAGCAAGGTCATACATTGATTGACAATGAATTTATATAACAACTGTGGATGTGATGTGACCGTGTAGTAGTTATGTTTTATGGCTGTGAATAAATGCGTGTTTTTTTGTGACGGTGTAATTGTGGTGTTGGTAATTGTTGTGTGGTATGCGATGTATGGCAGCGATAATTATCCACACAGTAAATGTTATTCACTCAATGATATTCTTCACAACAATTTCATCCATATTGTTAATTACCCAGTGGTATTTATGGATCATATGGATCATATAGTTATGGATCTTATTGATATTAGAAAACGACATTATTCATTTATTAGATAGCATTGTTGATTTTATTAGACAACATTGTTGATAGCAATCTTATTAGATAACATTGTTGATTTTATTAGACAACATTGTTGATAGCGATTTATAGACAATGTTGTGGATTTTATAGACACCAAGATAAATGTTATACAACCATCTATTAATAGACAAAGATTATACAGTTAGACTACGTTATCATTGTTAAAGATATATTTTGATAGACATCAATGTGGATATATCAACTATCTTGATCAAAGGATTGTAGGTTTGGGAAGGGTAATGATAGGGTTGAAGGATTTAACATAGGCTATACAAGTAATTACATGTTAGTAAATGACAAGGGTAGTGAGACCTTTATGCTAATAAAATCTTATTGTAAGAATGGACTCTCGAGGAAAAATTTCATCGATGGCTAACAATGTCCCTTAATTAATGTGCGATTGCAATAGAATTTGTTGCTCAAGGAATTTAATGTGTTGTATGAATGTTATAGTCGTCAGATTCCCTTGCGTCTTGTTGTCATGTCGATTGTTGGTTGGATGTTTGGGTTTAGTTCTCATGTTTTGACAGTTATTTTGGTATCCTAGCGCGAGGGATTTATCTTGGGTTAAGAGTCTAGAAATGTTGTGTTGCACCATGGTTACTCTCACTCCTATCCCCTTGTGATGACATGATTCCGAATGAGGGGCTCATTGCGTGCCCTAATGGATATACACGAATGATAACCTAGACAAAGTCTTGTGCTTCCCGATGTGGACGTATTGATTGTTGTAATGGATTTTGGTACTTGGTTTTGTAACTCCTTAATGCGTTGGGTTTTGCACGCCGTAGAGGTTTCTAGTTACTTGTCTTCGAAGTCATTGTGTCGGGTTGTTGTTGTTTTCCTTTAGCTTGTAGGCATTTCCTTGCTTGTGTCTGGCAGGTAGTCATTTTTATCTGTCTATTGATTATCGCATGTTTCGTCCAATTTTTTGATGTGCTAGTGTGATTAGTCATTGTTGTTTGTTTCTTGATCTACGTGCATTTTGTTCATCATCAAGTTATGTTGTTTAAATGTCGTCATTGTTCCATTCCTGCTTCCAACAAAAAAAAAATTGCACTTGCTTGCGTCGCTCTTAGTCGTAACGATGGGGTCATTAAAAATACACTATGATTCTTGACCCCTCACACAATCACCCACTAACATGTTGTCAAACCTTTCACAATCACCCTTTAACATATTGATCCCTTTCCATTATGACCCCATATACAACATTGTCCTAACTATTATGAACACACATATACCATTCATGGTGCCTAACACAATCACCCTTGAAGAAACCTAGATATCCCTCAATTACATGCAACAAACTAATAATTCCAACCATTACTCATAATATGTTTCTCATCCTTGCCTTCCTCCTAGACAAATCAAACCCCTCCACATAGTGAATTGATAGAGGCAACGTGTGAGTAGAGGTTGGAATTAGTTTTTTGAAGTCTAAATCCATGCAACCCAACTTTGAAATGTGTGAAAAACATATGAAGAAATACACCTCCATTGGAAATTTTATTCCAACAACAATCATGTAAAAGAAATGAGATGGATCAAAATGAGGGAAAATTTATTTAGGGAATGTGAAACATAACTTGATCCTTGATCACTATCCTTTTCTATATAGAAGAGAGAGAAGTAATGTTTGGATGAAACACAAAAAATTTCCTTATACAATGAATTCCCCAACCAAATGATATTTAAAGATGGTAGGCACACCATCCAACTTTGGTAGATTTATTTATTTCCTTCAACATTACAAACAAAAATGTGAGTTGCGTTTCACTTATCTAGGCTATATAAAAGGGAAAACATGGGATAATTGATCCACCCAACATTCTAACTACTAGAGAAACAACCATTGGGTGTCTGCAAAAGTGTAGCAAGCCTAAGCTTTTGTTTCACTCTTTCAAAAGTTCAATTTAACAAGCACAATAGTTTTGTATGGGTTCTAAGTATCTCTAATACAAAACATAAAATCATCTTATCTTATTTTAACATATTTATCCTCTAGTCTTCCAAGTTTACTTGCGGTCTCTTTTACAACATCACTATTGTCACATTCTACAAATTCTAGAATCAATTTATCTTATAAAATTATCTCCAATAAACATTAAGAATGAAAAATGAATTGAAAATGAATGATTGAATTAATACTTTGAAAGTTTCAAATCCTAAAAAATACACCGTAATCAATTTAACCACAATGAAGTTGGTCTAAACATAACAAATACAAATATATGGTTCATGGATAGTGGACCATCCTTCATCCTCATATATGTCTGGAAAGAAAGTAATTTGAAAAAAGGAAAAGGGAAAGCACGTTAAAGATATCTTCAAAACTACAATTATTAATAGAGGGTGTAGAGATAACATATTAATGTAAGTATGCAAGTTCCTTTTCAAATTAGACTTTCATAGAGGGGGATTGGGCGACGACGAGAAACAAGGTGGGATATTTTGAATTTTGAATTTTTTTAGAGCGGGAACTTAACCAGAGGAGCCATGGAAGCAGTTGCATAATGGCTATGGACCTGTGAAGGTCTAAGAGATCTGGTTCTTACCCTCTACATTTCACTCTTTCTGTGACTAACATTAGTTTCAGAGACTATTGTTTTGGAGTTTATTGTTTGACTCTCTTCTGGTTTGATTAGAACCTTTAGTTTTTGGATTTTATTTCGTAGACAGTATTACTCACTGTATTTTTGATCTATTTTTGGAAACTGAACCTATCGCTCAGGATACAAGTATTTCACTGTAGTCTTTATTTGAGGTTTGCATTAGTGCATTACAGATGGATTTTTATACTTATTATTTTTCAGACTTACATTTATATTCCATACTTCCTTGGGATGTGGTTTTTTTTTCAACCTTGATTAGTGCTTTCCCTCCTTAACGGTTTCCAAGTGGTCTCCATATGGCGCTTAATAGATTGGCAACTATAAATGAGGAGATACAACCATTAATGAGTGAGTCAGTGGAAGATTTATGGCAGGAAGGTGTAGTAAACACAAACACTTCAACCCCGGGGCTGTATACGAGTTCTAAGACTTTTGGCTCTTGTTCACCCGGTATACAGACCAAAACAAAGGACCACATCTTTACTACTAAGCCTGGTCTAGCTCTCTTTTTTGACACCTACCTACCTGCACTATTAGATGACTCTCTGGGTGGACAAAACTGGGTATCGGAGAACTTTGTCCATAAATTTTCTAGAGGGAATGTAGCTCTGGTTTTGCGGCTGAAGATTACTGGTAGTTTGGATGAACGGAAAGGAAGAAGACAATGGGTAGCCACAAAAACGGTTAAGAGAATGGTTTTAGGCTCGGACATTGGGCTAGAAGACTCATGTAGGTTAGAACTCGGCGGGTTAGTGGGGATATTTTCATACGACAGTATGTGTGAAGAGAAACTATCTATCTAGTTGGAGAGGGTATGGCGCTCGACTCTTGGATACGTTCTAGAGATTTTCTTTTTATCAAAGGGATGGTTGTGTTTCCTGCGTAAATTCCCGGAAGATGTTTCCAAACTGTTAGGCTCAAGTTGGGTGAATGGAGCTAGTATTTTAATGCTAAAGATATGGTGGGTATCCTTCAACCCGGAAACTGAATATTTTTTGTTAATACATATATGGGTTTTGTTACCTGGTATGCCTCTGTTTTTATGGAATGTTGGTGCGTTGAAATCCATTAGAGACTCCTTAAGTAAATTTATTATGATTGATAATGAAAATATAGTGGAGACATCAAGAAATATAGGAAGGTTTTTGGTAGAATTGGATGTGCATCAGGGTTTACCAGCAACTCTTGAAATAGAGTTTAGAGGCAGAAACATACTTCAAAAACTCGATTACCTAGGTATTACTTTCAGATGCATCTTTTGTAGAAGTACAACACATCTCAGGTGAGAGTGTAAAGGCTCAGGGGTTGGTGATGATTCACATGAAGGTTTGAATCATATTTACATTCAACCTGATGTATCTATGGAAACAGGATTCTATGGATCTGAAGATACTCACTTGGACAGAGTCGACACTAGCAGTTTGGAGAGTTATTCTTTTGTTTTAGGTAAGATTCAAACTTATTGCCTGTATTTTTATAATACATTGTCTGTGTGGGAAAGAGATTCTTTAAATAACTCAGTCTGGATTAAGAGAGTTACAATCGTAGTTGGCTCACCAATTTATATAGAGACAGGGGTATCGGTTGATACTGGAGGCTCCCCCAGATGACTTGAACCTGTAAATAACACTCAGACTGTTCATCGGGTTTTGGAAACTGTGAACCAAACTGACTGACAGGTATTGTCTGTTGATAAGAATACAATCCTTAGCTCATCTCAGGAACCTTCCTTTCCTACTGTTGTCACTAGTAGCACGAGGATTAGTAAACCTTTGACAGATTCTCCATCTATTCTTCTTGGTTATAGAGAATTGGAAGATGAGGAGTCAAATATCTCCACAGTACTTGATTCACTCATACCATTCATCCGAGGTAATGATACCTCTATCCAATTACCAGTCTTTCTCAATAAATTGGAAATGGATCCCGTGGCTGGAAAAGGAGAAGCAAGTGTCTTGAGAACTACTATAGTGGAGGTCAGAAAAGAATTTGCTTGGTCCAGGGGGCTGGGAATTGAGAAATCATTGGTTAAAACCCATAGTGCATGAAAGAAATCTATTGTTGAGAAGTCACTTGAGCCTGTTACACGTATATCCACCAAAGGTGGGGCCCTTAGAGATTTGAAGGCCCTTGCTAGGTCTAAATAATGATATTACTCTCTCTCAATATAAGGGGAACTGGAGGCATCTTGAAATTAGCCTCGGTTCATTGTATTATGGACAAAGATAGATCAAATATCATTTTCCAACATGAGACTTTAGTACATGCTGAGAAAGTTAGAGCTTTATTTCACACTCTTAGACCAAAGTGGTATTACAATGAAATGAATCATGTTGGTAATTCAGGTGGTTTATTGGTTTCGTGGGATCTGAATTATTTTGAGTTGGTCCCTTTTCTTCCTTTTGGTGGAATGTTATTGACAAGCACTAATTTGGAAAGCAAGAGACATATCTCGCTTCTTAATATCTACAGGCCTTGTGTGGATTGCAAACAATTTTGGGAAAGGATGGAATTTTCTGGGCTTTTGTCCTTAAAGAATTTAATACTATAAGGGGACTTAAATTTCACTCTATCATCAAGTGAAATTTGCGGAGGTTCAACTACCTTGGGGACGTTGGCCAGTTTCCTCACTAATTATTTTCACAAAAACAAGCTCATTGACATTGCCCCTGGAAATTTGGTGCCTACCTGGCCAAATGGTCGAGTTGGAACATATTCTATTGCAAAGAGACTCAATCTCTCATTCATATCAGAATATTTTATGGCATCAATTGGGGTTTACAGAGCATGGGTAGAGTTCCCATACATATCCAATCATGCTCCAATTATACTACAGTTAGATTTACCTCCACTTTATAAAGCCTTCCCTTTCAAATTTAATCCATTGTGGATTATAGACCAAGATTTCATTAATATGGTGTAGAAGCTATGGAGCGACCCCATGTATTTACAGGATACTGGTATGCAGAGATGCCTAGTCTGGAAATTAAAGGATTTAAAAGTAAATGCAAGAAAATGGCAAAAGGAGCAAAGGATCCTGAAAAATTATAGGCTCTATGGGTTGGAATAGGAGATATCCTTTAAAATTCAAAACTTGGCAGAAGGCATTTGCAATAATTTTGGTGATCATCCTTTAAATGTGTTGGAACAAGAAAGAAATAAAATTTTGTAGGAAATAGAGGAATAGTGGCGCCAACAAAGCCGTGCTATTTGGTTAATCAGTGGAGACCAAAACACAATTTTTTTTCACAATTTCGCGAGTTACAGGAGGAATAGTAAATTTGTTTGGGAATTACAAGATGATGAGGGTCAGGTTCATAAGGGTCGGGAAAATTTTAAAAAAGATTCCTATAAACATTTCAAAGACTTTTACAAAGATCCAATGGGACCTCCGATTAGAGAACAAGTCAAGGTATTTGCTTTGTTTAAAACAATGATGAATGATTTGGAAGCTGAGGCATTATACAAACCGGTTGAAAAGGATGAATTGCATAAAGTATTATCAAAGTTTAAATTTGATAAAAGTTTAGGCACGAATGGATGGACAATTGAGTTCTTCAAGGAGTTCTTTGATATTGTTGGGGACAATCTACTAGAAATGATGGAGGAGTCTAGACAAAAAGGATACATCACTGGAGCATTAAAATCAACCTTTATCACTATGATCCCTAAAGTAAACAATCCTCATCTCTTTGGAGATTTTAGACCGATTTCACTTTGTAATATGAGATATAAAATTATCTCAAAGATTATTGCAGATCAGATTAAATGGATTCTCTCTAGATCACTCTCGAAGGAGCAGTTGGGGTTTCTACAGGGGAGTCAGATACAAGATGCCATAGGTACAGTACATGAGTGTATTCATAGCATAAAAAATAAGAATTTCAAGTCTTTGGTTTAAAGTTAGATCTTCAGAAAGCATATGACTATGTCAACTGGTACTTGTTGTTCTTACTTCTCCTACAAATTGGTATGGGCATTAATATGACCAACTGGATTATGAGTTGTGTCGTCTCCACCTCATATTTAGTTTTGATAAATGGAGAATCCACTGATTTCTTCAAGAGTGGTAGGGGATTGCGACAAGGCTATCCCTTATCACCATTTCTCTTAATTTTAGTTATGGAAGGATTGAGCCTTCTGCTGAAAGATAGTCAAAGAGATGGTAAATTGACAGGTATAAATGTCTCCAAAATTATAAAAATATTACATGTTCTTTTTTTTGACGATGTGATCATATTGACAAAGGCTACAATGCAGGAGTGGTGGGAGATTTACAAGGTTATGAAATTTTTTTGTTTGACCTCAAGTTTAAATATTAATATAGAAAAATATACTTTTCACTTTCCTGGACTAACAAAACATGATATTATTTTTTCAAAGGTGTTTTTCCTTTTAATTTCTTGATGCTAGAGTTGGGTTTTAAATACCTGGGTGTTTACCTCAAAGAAGTAGAAAAACAATCTGAAGAATGGAATTGGTTATTAAAAAAATTGAAAAAAGAATCAACAACTAGTGCTACGGGTGGTTTTCCTTAGGTGGACGTTTAAATTTGTTGAAAGCAATGTTAACAAGCCAGTCTATATATTGGTTGTCTATGGTTGTTGTTCCCTTATCGGTATTGAACACAATGAGGAAGTTGATGTATAATTTCCTATGGAAGAGAGATAGTGTTTCACATCAAATGCACCTGTGTAATTGGGAGAATATATCAAATCTAAAGTCTTTTGGGGGTTGGGGAATCCTAAACATTTTTTATTTCAGAAAATCTTTGGCAGCGAATACTCTCTGTAGAGTTCTTATGGGTGAAGGAATTTGGCACATGGTTATCATTGACAAGTTTCTTTGTAATTCGACTGTGACTAACTGGCCAATATCAAGGTCTCTCCAGCAGAGTGGGTTTTCCAAAATCTAGGGTGGATTGTTAAAAGTGGTGCACTTAATCTTCCATGGATTAAGTTGGAATCCTGGATCGGGTCATCTAATTGACTTGGGAAAGGACCGGATCCTGGGAATGGGTGATCGTTCATTTCTTTATATCAATCTTATGGATGCTTTAAAATATCAGAATATCCTTACTCTTGGACAATGTAGGAATCTTTAAAGTGATCAAACTATTTCCTCTTATTGGCTGACCAGTGATGACCTTAGTCTCGAGGGCAACTTATCTTTGGAGTGGGACATGTATAGAAGAGAACTTATTGATTCGGGTTCTCTCATTGAGGATAGACCATATCAGTTATTGTGTATAGGAGGAGACAAGTCTGACGTTCCTTCTGTAAATAAATTTTACTTAAGTATTATCTCCTCCAAAAGATTGTTAAAAGTGGAGATTTGGATACTTTCTATTTGGAAGTGGAAGATCCAATTAAAAATTAAGTTGTTTATCTAGATGGCGATGGAAGATTTTTTTTTATCCTAGAACATGTTGCAGAAAAAAGGATGGGAGGGACCAGGACGTTGCCCACTCTGTAAGCAAGACTCTGAATCGATCATACACTTATTCAATTTGTGCCCTTTCTCCATATAAGTTTGGAAAATTATTAATCAAGTTCTAAAATTAAAAAGGAAGTGGGATGGTAATACTCTCTCGGAGTGTTTAAAAAATTGGTATATGGAGAAGACTGTTCCTACACCGATAGAAACACCTGTAATCTGGTTCACCTGGCATGAACGCAATAAATTGATATTAGAATATTCCACTCCTTCTTTGCAAGCGATGTTATACAAGACTTTGGCCCTACAAACTAGTATCAGTTCTCATATAAAATTTAGACTTCTGAGAGATTTATTGATAAATCAACATCGGGATTTTGCGCTTTCCTAGTTCAACGAAGCAACAACAAGGGATGGTAGCGGGAGCAGTTCAGGAGGTTTCATAAATATCCAGGATACTACAGTTATTAAATGGACTTATAATTGTGGCAGAGGAACAAATACGAGGGTAGAGCTATTGGGAGCATGGGTCACACTCATGTTAGCAGATCTTTTGGCGATCCCATGTATCCATATCATGGGATATTCAAAAGTAGTTATATAATGGCTCTTAGATAAAGGGAGACTACTGGTTAGCTTAGTAGAAGGC
The DNA here is from genome assembly GCA_000966675.3 of Picea glauca. Classification (NCBI taxonomy): domain Eukaryota; kingdom Viridiplantae; phylum Streptophyta; class Pinopsida; order Pinales; family Pinaceae; genus Picea; species Picea glauca. Next base: position 301,814 of record JZKD02S2393817.1, read on the forward strand.
TGAAAAATTAGAATCAAATTACTTGCCCAGAAATTCCACTCCATTAGTTTTCAACACATCTATAGAAATTTTAATATTGATGCGGATATTCTCTCAAAGAAGGCATTGGGTGAACTTGAGGGGATGGTATCATATTATCGATGGACTAATGGAGTTGAAGACCCGAGGAGACAGATCAAAATTCATTAGTATTTTTCTAGATGGTGTCTAGTAGAGCGTCATTATAGAACTTTTGTTGTTTAAGGGTTCATTTTGTTCCTATCATTTTGATTTTCTTGTATTGTCATAGACGTTTTTGTTTAGTCCATGAGACTTCGGGAGAAAGTCTACTTCTTTTTCCTCTTTGCATTGTAATGATCGGAACTGTCTCAGTCAATTTTTTTGATGATCTATTGTGGTTTCCTGATTTTGAAAAGGAAGATGTAAAAAAATTATATCCCTAATATAATTGAGAAAAAAAATTCCATGGAAAAAGACTTTCATAAACTATAAGCTTTTTCAAATTTTAATATTTCAAGGTTAATATAATTCTCAAGAGTAAAGGGTATTTATCACTTTAACTTTAATATATGAGTAAATGGTATTTATCACTTAATTAATATATGAGTTTATTGTAGATAATGTTCAATATTGTAATGTTGAAGGTTATTATAAATTATGTTTCAATATTATAAAAAGTTTTGAGCGTAAAGAGTATTTATCACTTAATTAATATATGAGTTTATTGCATATAATCTTCAATATTGTAATGTTAAGGGTTATTAGAAATTATGTCTCAATATTATAAAAAGTTTTAATTATTGATCATTAAGTTTTATTTATCGCTTTAACTTTAATATATGAGTAAAGGGTATTTATCACTTAATTAATATATGAGGTTATTGTATATAATGTTCAATATTGTAATGTTAAGGGTTGTTATAAATTATTTTTCAATATTATAAAAAGTTTCGAAAGTAAAGGGTATTTATCACTTAATTAATATAAGAGTTTATTGTATATAATGTTCAATATTGTAATGTTAAGGGTTATTAGAAATTATGTCTCAATATTATAAAATGTTTCAATTATTGATCATTAGAGTCAAGTTTAACTACTGAATTTTCTTTAATTTTATTTTCTTATGATCAATCTTAAACTTTAAAAGAAATTTCAATCTCTAACCTTCCCCAATTAAGTTCTAAAATCATAAGATTCCCAACTCCTTTTCTTTAATTTTATTTTCCTATGATCAATCTTGATCCATCTTAAACATTAAAAGACATTTAAATCTCTAACCTTCCACAATTAAGTTCTAAAATCATAAAATTCCCAACTCAATTAGCTTAATGGATTTAGAATTTAATAATTTATTTTCTCTTTATATTGAATAAAATCCAATTGTTATGGAAGTCAATTACTTATTAGTCCCTGCCAAAGGCGTAGAGAGACTATAGCGATCGATAATTCATTGACTTCATATTAGTTTGTCCTTTGACTAAAATTATTTTCATAATCTCTATTGTTCGAACTAGAGAACTAAAAACATTATTTTTTATATAATAAAAAAAACCATATATGTCAAGATCTCATTGGATAATAGATTGGGGGCCTTATTGCCAGCTTTATTGTTCCCAATGTATTATATGTTAGCATATCCAAAGTTTTTGATCATCTACAATCTTTTTGAATTTTACTATTTTTATTTAAATGTTTAGATATCCAAAGTTTTGAGCATTGAGAGTCGGTTTTTTATTGGTTGACTTCATATTAGTTTGTCCTTTGACTAATTTTTTTTTGCAGTCTCTATTGTTCGAACTATTGTTATTATTATTATTATTATTTGGTTTTTTGTTTTATTTTTATTATTATTAAGTACTTAAGAGGCAGTTTTTTTATTACGTACGTAAACAGGCCTGCCACACTGCATTTTTTCTTAAATGTTTACACAACGTGAGGCCCTTCGACGGTCCTGACAGCCTTAAATGCTTACCTAACTGGCCTCACAACCTTAAATGTTTACTTAACAGGCATGTTATAATACATTTTCCTCCGATTTTGTTTTTATGCAATGTTGTCTGCAGTGAATATGGGCAATATTGTTGTTCACTAGCATTACTGGTTCACTGGTTGATGCTTTCTCGTTGGTTCACTGGATGTTTCTTATTGTTGTTTTCTTCAACTTTGCAAAGTTGAGGTCCTGTAACTGCAGTTGAACATCTTTGTGCTTGTTCACTAGTTTGTTGTTTGCTTCCTGCTCTTGTTTGCTTCAACTTTGCAAGGTTGGGATCCTACATCCGCAGTTGGAGATTTTGTTGCAGTTTGCAGGGTTGGGGTTCTGCATCCGCGATTCAAAATATGCTTCTATCATTCCTCATTCATGGGTAGGTTCCAGTGCCATGGTTTCCTTACTATTCGTTGTTTGTTGTTTTCTATTTCCAGTTTGCATGTAAACATTTTCATTACTGGGAATGCCTGAGTCAAAATCCTCTTGCATCATCTTTGTCTGTGACTACTATGACCAGATAAGAAGGGGTGTAATGCTTCCTTGGTCTTGTTCTTGATCATCAATGTTCGACACAGAACGTCAATGTTCTCCTCATTTTTTTCTGTTCCTGAAAGCCATACTTTTGGTGCATTTTTTTTAAGTTTGTTCCCTTACAAAACATATTGTTCCCCTTTGAAAGTTGATGTTGGACACAAAACCCACCTCTTTTGCATCCATGGTGACATATTAAAAAGGAAACCGAATGTTCTCCTCATATTTTTTGTTCCTAAAAACCATAGGTTTGGTGCATTTTTTTCAGGTTGTTCCCTTCCAATCACATGTGCACACTTCCATGTCTTGGACATCAAACCATAGCTCATTGGAAAATAGAAATGAAAAAAAATATATGAGGAACAGTCTGAAAAAAATGTACCAAACGTATGGTTTTCAGAAACAGAAAATATGGGGAGAAAATTTGATTTCCTTTTTTTTTATATGTCACCATGGTTGTGATAGAGGTGGGTTCTATGTCGAACATTGACGTTCAAGAACAAGACCAATACAATGTTACAGTCATATTTCTATGGTTGTGGTAGTCACATACAAAGATGTTATGTAAGAGGGTTTTGACTCGGGCATTCCCAGTATTGAAAATTCTTAGTTGTAAACTGGAAAAAGAAAACAACGAATAGGGATGCAACCATGGCACTGGAACTAACCCGCAAATGGGGAAAAATAGAAGCACATTTCCAATCGGGGATGCAGAATCCCAATTGTGCAAACTACAACTTTCTTAAATGTTTACATAGTGGGAGGCCCTTGGACAGTCCTCACAGCCTTAAATGTTTACCTTACAAGCCTCAGAGCCTTAAATGTTTATTTAACGGGCGTTTTGTAATACATCTTCTTTCGATTTTTGGATACAATATTGTCTACAGTTAATTTGGGCAATATTTTTCTTCACCGAAATTACTGGTTCACTAGTTGATGCTTTCTCATTTATTCGTTGGATGATTCTTATTGTTGTTTGATTCAACTTTGAAAAGTGGAGGCCCGGTAGCTATGGTTGGAACTCTTGGTGCTGGTTCACTGCTTTGTTGTTTGCTTCTTGTCGTTGTTTGCTTCAACTTTGCAAGGGTTGGGTCCTGCATCTGCAGTCAGAACTATTCTTGTAGTTTGCACGGAAGGGATTCTGCATCCGCGATTGGAACTGTGATTATGTCATTCCCCATTCACGGGTAAGTCTCAGTTCCATGGTTGCATTCCTTCTTGTTGGTTGTTGTTTGCTATTTCCAATTTGCAAGTAAAAATTTTCAATACTAGGAGTGCCTGAGCCAAATTCCTCTTGCAGAACATCTTCGTATGTGACTACTGCGACCATAGAAACATGAGTGTAATGTTGTCTTGGTATTGTTATTGAACATCAATGTACAACACAGAGCCCACCTCTGTCGCAGCCATAGTGACATATAAAAAAGGAAATCAAATTTTCTCCTGGTATTTTCTGTTACTGAAACCCATATGTTTGGTGCATTCTTTTCATGCAAATGCATAATCAAAATCGTGCAAACTGCAAAAACAAGTCCAACTGCGGATGCATGACTTCAACCTTGCAAAGTTGAAAAAAAAAGAGAAATAAACAAACAACAAACCAATGGCTCAATTGACCAAGCATTGTTTTGTGACTACTATCGGACTACTATTCTGTGAACGAATTCCAGAATAGAGTGAGTGAGAATGACCACACATTGTTGTGGATAGAGGGTGCATTGGTCTACGAAGATTGCAACAACTCACAAATGGAGTAGTTTCTGGAAAAATACATGACATGCAACATAGACCATTTGGATCTAGAACTTTCCAAAGTTCATAGACATTATCATACAAGAAATTGTAAAAACAAAAAAAAATCACATTTCAGATACAACTTCCCTATGTTGCCAATGAGAACAACAAGAATCATAGAGAGAGAAATATAAATCTTTGTTCACATTTCTATAACAAGGAGACTTTTATGGCTTAATGAGCTTCGAAGATTTCTTGGCAGAGCTAAATCTAACAGAAGATGAGTACATACAAGCCATAGAATCTACACTTAAACAACCAACAGTTTTCCTTAAACGAAACCTTTCACATATTTGGAACAACAATTTCTCTAAGGACCAGCCAGTTATGTGGAATGCAAATACAGACGCACAGTATGTCCTCAATGCATATGCCTCAACATCATATTGTACCTCGTACATGAAAAAGGTTAAAAAAACTATGACAAGTGCATTCAGAATAATATGCAAAGAACATGAAAACAACCATATTGATGCTATGCAAATGGTGCGTGCACTTGGAAATACATTTCTTAATATTCAACAAATGTTTGCTCAACAAGCAGTCCACATTGCACTTTCCCTGCCCCTGAAATGTGTCTTCATAAACACATCTCCACTTGGGAAACACAAATTGGAACATGGTTTACATTTGGGCCACCAAAACTACTATTAAAATAAAATAATATGAAAAATGTTGAAATAAATATAAACAACATCTCTTTGAACTTAAACCACTGTTTGTCGAGCTCCAACTATATTTCATAGCTAAGAATGTTTTTCCCATAGTTAATGTGTTTCTATGACTTGATAATTATCAGAGTAAGTGTTGTTGTGTGAGGGATAAAGTTCTTTCCTCCCTTTCTTTTTCCTCTTCTATACTTACCCATTTTCCCCTTTTCTTCTTCCCCTCTATTATCCATTTCTAGTTCTATAATTATTCGTGTTTCTATGCTCGTGAGTTCCCGGGGTGGCAAACTGATAAATCCTCATATTTATCTATATCTTCACATCACGAGTTCAACCGACCGTCATTCATTTCCATACTTAGCCAATTTTATGGCTGCGAGTTCCTAGGTAGGCATTATCGAACTCTCATGCCCGGTATTTGGGGTATACATATTGCACCCAAAAATTCGATGATCTACAATTTCACCCCAAACTCCTTGAACTTGCAAGCCTCACTCTACCTATGATGAGTCTGTTTGACCACCTCGCCTTACCATACTTAGTTGATTCTTCAAAGTTTTTTGGGTTCACGGACTCCTGGGTTCACAAAAGTTTGAAAGCATTTTTCGCTCCCCTCCATCCCCGCCACCTTCGCCCCTTCCCAAATTCACATTAATTATTCTTTTACTAGTGACAACTCACCACACAGGTTTGAAAATATTGGCATTAATAAGCAGAAATCTCAAGGACATCTCCCATTAAAATGGATTAATGGGAAAATATTTTGGGATCTGGTGATTTTTTTGTGTCGATCTCCAAATATCAACATATCTGAGAATTTTTTTCCCATAGTTAATTTTTTTCAAGCTCAAGATATTTTCCATAGCTGAGAATTTTTTTTCCATAGTTAATGTTTATGGTTGCGAGTTCTCAGATTGGCGCTATCGAACTCTCATGCTCCCTGTTCCGTGATATACATCTTGGACCCATAACTTCTGTGATCTACAATTCGACCTCGGACTCCTCGAACTCACAAGATTCACTCTACCTATGATGAGTTTGTCTGGGTCCATCTCACTGTCCCGCCTTTCCATACTTAGTCGATTCTTCACCTCTTATTGTTGTAGATTCGCTGGTTCGCGGAATCCCGGGTTCAGAAAAGTTTGAAATCATTTATCGCTCTCGTCCATCCCCTCCACCCTTGCACACTACCCAATGTAAGTTACTTACGCTTTTTATTATTTACAACTCACCACACAAGTTCGAAAATATTGGCATTAATAACCGAAAAGCTCGAGGACATCTCCCATTAAAATGCATTAAATAAAGATCTACGAGAGATTATATTGTCAGGACACAATTACTGTCACATGTTGCAATATAAACAAATCTTCATCAAATCATTAGTTTTTTTCACAGGCACCCCAAATGCACCCCAGTCGCCTGCTATCAAATTGGTAGAGGTCAATATTATGGGATCTGATTTTTTTTTTGTGGATCTTGAACTCGAAAAAATTGTTGTTTTCTTTAATTCTTTTAAGGAATTTTGCAGCGCATTTCCATACTTAGTCAATTCTTCACCTTCTGTTGTCACAGATTCGTTGGTTCCCAGGCTCCCAGGTTCAAAAAAAATTCAAAGAATTTTTCGCTCCAGTCCATCCCCGTCACCTTCGCCCCCTTCCCAATGCACATTAATCATGCCTTTATTAGTGACAACTCACTACACATTCGAAAATATTGGCATTAATAGGCAAAAAGGTCAAGGACATCTTCCGTTAAAATGAATTCAACAAATATTTACGGGATATTATATTATCATCCTCCAACATTCATTTTAAATACTTATTCCCATTTCCCTCTATCATTGAAAACTTTGGCTTTAAGATGCCTTCCTTGTAATGTTCTTGGTCATCCACATCTGAGACAACTTAGAGATGCCTTTCAGGCCCAATTGAAAGACGAGGGAGTTGTTTTATGTGATGTTAGCTTTGAGGGAAAAAAATTATATTAGCCAACAGAAACTCAGACAAAAAAGTTCAAGTATCTTATGATTGGTATTCTCCTCGTATTCGATCCTTTGGTTGGTTGAAATGACTTCTTGAAGATTTGTATGTTGAACTTCTTTGTTTTTTTGCTGCAAATTGGAAGGGACTTTCAAGTCACTTGCAAAATTCTCCTTTGTTGAAGTATATAGCTTCTTCCAACAACACAGATTTGGCAAGTGTATCAAATGTTGTAGACCACACCAGAATTTATATTTCATTAGAGGAGTCACACATATAGTGGCTTAAAAAATGGTATGGAATATTCAGAAGTGACGCCAAATATTTCTCCATGCCCGAATATACTCAGAAAGAAATTATAAATTTGGATCCTCACGAGGGTGAGAAACTATATGGGTGGTTGAATCAAGATCCTAGAATTACAGAACTTTCTATCTCAAAGTTTGTTGAGCGACTTATGGGTGTAGTCACAGACTTGATAGAAAGTTAGCTTGTATCTCAAAGTTTATTGAGCGACCTCTGGATGTAGTAACAAACTTGACATACAATCAACTTTCTTTCACTATTGCACATTTTTTTCACTATTCCTATGCAAATAATTACATCTGGGTCGAAGAGCTTACCACTCTTTGCAAGAATATTCTCTTGTTGGTTGAAGGTGGGTATATAATCAGGGAATGAGGATCTCAAAAGTTTTTGATGCGTGCATCGACGAGTAACTGGGAAAAATTAATGGGAAGGAATTTTGGACTATGGACTTTGAAACACTTTCTGAACATTACTTTATACTACCACCTTCTATGGGAAGTTTGACGTATTCAGGTGATGAATTGGTTTCTGAAGATCACCTTTTACTACCACCTTCATGTAATGATTTTTTTTCATTCTTTAGAATAAACCTTGATGTAGTATATATTCCAGAGCTATTTCCACGGAATATCAATCTTCCTACTATTTTCCATGCTTTGAATAAGGTGAATGCATGTCTTTTGTTGTAGTAGACCTGATATTTGAAAAAAAAATGGAAGTTGCTCAAAGCTTGAAGTATTAACTTGTCTAGTTCAAATAAATCACCATCACCTTGACGTAAGAGTCTCTCGAGTTTTTCATCGGGATCACAGGTCGATAAGAACATAGTGCCTTCCTGGTCGTAGAGTGCTTCCATCCCCAGCTTGGGTTTGCACAAATGCTTTTAATGTTGGCTTGTTTCTTTCTCCTGGTGGTGGATCCTTCTATCCCAAATAACATGCTAGAAATAAACTAGCTCTATGGAGTTTGATCGCTTCCTGGGATCTGATTTTACTATATATTAGTTTCATTTGACTTAAAAATATTTATGTGTGAAACCTAATGTTAGACATAGAAAATACATTTTTTTTATTTTTTAAAATATAAAATAATGTATTTTTTTAACAAACCATTGGTCAAAAAGTTTGAGTCGTTAATTGGGATTCACATACTTTGAGAATGTAAATTAATTACACATTTAATATTTCTTGTGGAAATGCATTCGATTAATCATTGACTATGAAAATTGCATTAACACTGCAATCCCCAGATAATAAATTTATGGCATGCACCTAATGTCGAGGTCATCATCGCACAGGACACCCAACCTCCAAATATGTCCAGACTCACAACAACATTGTAATTGTCGTAACAAAGCAATTCTAAAGTCGATGCTCTTTTGCAAGTCTGACAACACTGCAATCTAAGTTCTTTGACAATGACATGCCTACTTGTTCACCGCATTACCGCCCTGCAATCGATGACACTGTTCCCATTTCCACCACCAGTGTCAATGTCCGAAGATGAATCTATCTGGAGCTTGGAATCACCGCCAGTGTCAATGTCTGAAGTTGAAGCTACCTGGAGCCTGGAGTCATGACTTGATATACTTTTACATATGTTCAATTACATGTAGGTGTAGGTTTTAGTGGGTCGGGTTTTGTTGCATACAAATACCGACCATCTGTGCAAACCCAAGATGGGGATGGAAGAATTCTACGACCAGGAAGGTGCTCTGTGCTTATCAACCTATGATCCTGATCAACAACTTGAGAGAGGTTTGTGGTGAGGTGATGGTGATTTAACTGAACCAAACAAGTTAATACTTCAAGCACCGAGCAACTTCCATCTTTTTTCAAATATTGAATCTACTGCAATAGAATAAATGAATTCTCCTTATTCAAAGAACAGGAAACAACAAGAAGATTGATATTCAGTGGAAATAGCTCTGGAATATCTACTACATCAAGGTATCTTCTAAAGAATTGAACAAAATCATTGCATGAAGGTGGTAGTAAAAGGTGATCTTCAGAAACCAAATCATTACCTGTATACGTCAAACTTCCTACATAAGGTGGTTGTATAAAGTAATCTTCAGAAAGTGTTGTGAAGTCCTGTAACACACCCACTATCGTTATTTTTAAAAACTTTGGGTTAATCTCCCATACAGGAGAAATCTCCACAAACCCGTATTAGCGAAATGCCAATCCCTGACTCTATACCAGGCTTCGGGGTTCCTTATATCRGGGTTTTGATACCCACGACATCTTGACAACTACAAACACCGATCTCCGATTCACCCCTTGGTTGCCTCAGCCCCACTTGGCTAAGCCTTTGATTCACACGACTGGTTCCTATATGACCATACGACAACTTATCGTCGGGGTTTCGGAGTTTGCGGTGCCGCGGTGCACACGTACTCGAAACTCCCGGTCCTCCGAGGTGCTCCTAGCGTATTGGCTTTCCGAGCTAAGTCCTGGTCAATACGACCACAAAGTTCACAATACCACAGTCTTAAGCTCTTGTCGGGGTTTGGCGCCTTTCAATGTCATGACACATGAGTCCCCTGGATTCTCGACGCGCCTTTACACTGGATAGCCCCCCCTTGGTTATACCATGGTCCATGTGACCACTTACCATAGGACTATAGCTTTATAACCTCCCATCGGGGTTTCGGCATTTGCGATGACACAAAATACGTATACTCGGGGCTCGCGATATCCCGATCCCCGAGTCTCCCCAGATGCTCGACACGTATCCCTTGGATCAACGGCCTATGAAGGTGTCGGGGTTTCACATATCGCGGTTTCGTAAGGTAAATATTTCATGTCCCTGAAATCCACGATATGTCGATTCCCGATATGCCGAACTCCGATCTCTGGGATCCTCTGACCCATGTCCCTACTGTTGGACGGCTGAGATCCTATCGGGAAATCGCGGATCGCGATTCCTGATGGCAAGAGTTCTATGCATTCGAGAACCCCGATCTCTCGATCCACGACTCGACGGGATCCTCTGACACGCGTCCTCGAACAATGGACGGTCTAGATCTGATCGGGAAATCGCGTATTGCGATTTCAATGTGCACAAATCTCTTGTCTCCGGGAACCCCGATTCCCGATCTCCGACTCTTCGGGATCCTTTTCCACGTGTCCCTTGTATCGACGGCTCATGATGATATCGAGATTTCGCATATCGCGGTTTTGTAATGTAAGGGTTTCATGTCCTTGAAATCCCCGATACACCGATTCCCGCTTTTCCGAACTCCGACTTCCTGGGATCTCTCGCCACATGTCCCTGTTGTTTGGACGGTTCAGATCCTATCGGGAGATTGCGTATCACGATTTCAATGTGTAATGGCTCTATACTCCCAAAAACTCCGATGAGAGAAATCCCGATGCCTTCCAGGACGTCGACACGTGTCCTGCTGAGATCAACGGCTAGGATTCTTTCTCTGCACACTACGGTTTAACTCCGGCGCATATTCTCGGGATCTGACGGTCGTCGGGACTATGATCTAAGATCCGACGGTCCAGGTCATTTCCTCGCATGACTACCTCTATGCTTAACCCCTGCGCCGCTTCTCCAGATCCAACGGATGACGGGTAATTGAACCGAGATCTAACGGTCCAGAGTCCTTCTTTTGGGTCTTGGGGTTTATGATCCCAATCTCTCGTTTCTCACGAGGACAGAGGGCAAAGGGGCGAGGTATACAACGTCTGCGTTGCTTCCGTAAATCTAAGGGTCGTGAATGACTATGGTTCACCCGACGAGATCTCCTCCGTCGACTTGGCACTCCTCACAACACTGCTGTCTTGGAACCTTACTAGAATCGTTCCTCCTCGTGCAGGGTTAATAAGACCTTATTCGTTCGAATCCTTATTCTGGGTTCTTGGTGAGCCTTTCCAAGGGGGAAACATCTGTGAAGAGATTCCTACCGGGGCATTCCCGGAAGCAGGTAAAGGAAGACAACTTCCTGAGAACGGAGGGACATGATTAGATTCATCTATCCACATAAGTCGAGCACGGTTTTCTCTGTGTTAAGCATATCTCGACGCATTCGTATCAAGCACTACGTGGACATTCACATGCTGAAACCATTTACAATTTCACATCTCTATGCGCCAATAACTACTCCTCATTATCAATTACTGCACAGATATTCTTACACAGGAGATAATTACAATTATACAAGTCTATGAACATAGGTGACATCATATAAATTTCAAAACGCAATATAAGCAAAATACTTATCAAAATAACTTCAGTAATGGAAGCAACTGCTGAGAGGGGTGCTCGTTTCCACCCAACCGTAGGCGTAGTGACTCCTACTGGATTTACCACTAGCCACCCCCGAGCTGAGACCACGATGTCCTGAGACTTGCGTCT
>JZKD02S2393817.1:317472-327568 GCA_000966675.3 Picea glauca
TCATTGACCTCTTCCTGCAGGTCCATTTACATCACATATTCATGCTTATGAGTTTTTCCATAGTCCTTGGCCAGTTCATTTATATTTACAATCTGGGGGAAACAGGGTGTTACAACTCCATACTCCAGAATTCCTTCCTGTTAACTTTTCCCAGTTACTCATTGATGAAACCATGAGAAACTTTTGAGAGCCTCGTTCCCTAGTTATATACCCACCTTCAACTACTAGTAGAATATTCTTGCAAAGAGTACTAAGCTCTTTGACCCGGATGTATTTATTTGCATAGGAATAGTGCAAAGAATGTGCAGTAGTGATCGAAAGTTGATTGTATGTCAAGTCTGTTACTACATCTAGAGGTCGCTCAACAAAATTTGAGATATAAGTTGACTGTCTGTCGAGTCTGTTACTACATCCAAACTTTTCTCAACAAACTTTGAGATAGAAAGTTCTGTGATTTTAGGATGTTGATTCAACAACTCATACAGTTTCTCACCTTCGTGAGGATCCAACTTTATAATTTCCTTCTGAGTATTTCGGGCATGCAATAATATTTGGCATCACTTCCGAATATTCCAGACCATTTTGTGAGCTACAATATGTGCCACTCCTCTGACGAAAGATAAATTCTTGTGTGGTCTACAACATCTGATACACTTGTCAGATCTCTGTTGTTGGAAGAAGCTGTATAATTCAACAAAGGATCATTTTGTAGGTGACTTGAAAGTCCCTTCCAATTTACAACAATAAAACAAATAAATTCAACATACAAATATCTAGGAAGGCCTTTCAACCAACCAAACGATCGAATACAGGGAGAATAACAATCATAAGATACTTGATTTTTTTTTCCTGAGCTTCTGTTGGCTAACAAAAAAATTTCCCCCAAAGATGATGTCACATAAAACCACTCCCTCGTCTTTCAATTGGGCATGAATCACATCTCTAAGTTGTCTCAGATGTGGATGACCAGGAACATTACAAGGAAGGCACCTTAAACCCCAAGTTTTCGATGATAGAGGGAAATTAACACTTATCAAAGTACCGAATTTTGAATAAAAATTTAATGTAGCTAGGCCATATCTAGAAGAGACAAACTATTCAAGAAGCTGACTGAGATAGATATACATGGAAGCACCCATGAATTACAAGACCCAAAATTGATATTCAACTCGTTGTTTTTAACCAAACAATCATGTGATGATCAAGTTGAGATCTATAAAAGACTGTCATTTGAAAATTTCTATGGAATTCTTGAATATGGTGAAGATGGCGTGAAAATCTACCTAGTTGATTATTCGATTAAAAACCAAGATATTGGAGAAGCATTGCACAACCTCTCTATTGATCTAAGGGACTTGGAAAGTGAATTATTCAGTATAAAAATCCGATAAGAAATCAATGTGGCACCCATGGGGAGCTACATCAAGGAGTGGTTCAAAAAGGTTGTCGACAAGATTGCCAATGAAGAGAAAAGGATGCTTGAGACAATTCCCATAACTGCCAAGGAAAGCCATAAAAGGACATCAATGAGAAAATGAAAAGGCATGGGATACCATCATAGTAAGTTCATATTGATCACATTCTTCAGTCTTTGTCAATGTCTTCATCTAGTTAATCTACCTATTTAAATAGAAAGGTTTAACTGAGGACTGAAAATTTTGTCTTTCTTCTTGCCAGGCCCTGCTGTCTTCCATCACCGACTTTCTTCTTTCTACAAGATTGATTCTTGTATATATTTTCTTTATGGTCCGCGGGAGCCCCAATCCTAGTCATTATGGCAAACACATTTAAATTTCATAGAATATGTGTTGAACTATATATTTTTTTACAAATTCCAAGCGAGCTATTTTGGGAAAAAATATCAACTGTATTTTGTAACACAGTTTATCTGAATATAAAATATTTGAGGTTGTTGCATGGTGTTTTCCAATGTTTAATATTTTTTTTTTGAATTTTTATTTTTATTTTATTTTAAATTGACTCATTTGCCTGTATAGCTATTGATAGATGAATTCAACCTCTTTCTACAATAATTTAAGACGCTCTTTGATCCATAGTTAAAAAATGCACAATAAGATTTTTTTCCCCTGCCCAATACTTTGATTTAAATAAAATCTAGTCTATTCACTCCTTACATTTTACATGGAAGAATCATTTGTGATAGGACAAAGTTCTATGGCACCCACCCTATAGTTAAGAAATAAATGGGTAGGCTCGTCCTTGTTTCATTCTTCAGTCCCCCTGAAATAGAGTCAATAAATGACTCTATTTCAACATGGAAACTCAGGTGTTAACACCATCTTCCTGTTTAATATTGTGCATATATTATAGCTTCTTATATTTGAGAATATGCTTTCATGTAAAAATGTTACGTCATATTTTTTTTTTCTATTGTCTATGGGTTTGAGAAAATTTTGCGAGCCAAAGACACCTTACAAATTGGAACATGGTTTACATTTGGACCACAAATAATCTATTAAGATAAATTAATATGAATAGTATTCGAATAAATATAAACAAATTCTCTTTAGACTTGAACCTGACTTTGTCGACCTTCTAGTATATTACATACCTGAGACTAAATGTTTGTTTCTCCCTTTCTTTTCCCTCCTCTATACTTACCCGTTTTTCCCTTGTATTCTTCCCCTCTATTATCCCTTTCTCATTATATAATTAGTCGCATTTCTATGATCGTGGGTTCCTAGGTTGGCAGACTCGCAGATTCTCATCTCCATCTATATCGTCACATCATGAGCCCGACCGACTATCGTCCCTTTCAATACTTAGCTAGTTATCTGACCGCGAGGTCTCAGGTTAGCTCATTTCCATGTATATCATCACATCATAAGATCAACCAATCGTGGTCCCTTTCAATACTTAGCCAATTATCTGACCGCGGGGTCTCAGGTTAGCGCTATCAAACTCTTATTCCCTATGTTCCATCATGTTCATCTTGCACCCAAAAATTTCATGATCTACAATTTGACCCCAGATTCCTCCATCTCGCAAGCTTCATTATACCCAGGTTCATAAAAGTTTCAAACCATTTATCGCTCCCTTCCATCCCTGCCACATTCGTGCCTTTCCCAATGCACATTCATTATGCTTTTACTAGTGACAACTCACCACACAGGTTCGAAAAGATTGGCAATAATAAACAAACAATAGATGTTGTTGTGTGATATACTTACAACTTTTTCCCTTTTCTTCTTCCCCTCTATTATTCCTTTATGGTTCTATACTTAGTCACCTTTCTATGATCATGGGTTCCAAGGTTGGTGGACTGAAAGATACTCATCTCCATCTATATCCTCACATCACGAGTCCCACCGACCGTCGTTCATTTCCATACTTATCCAATTTTATGGTCATGATTTATGGCATTGGCGCTATCAAACTCTCATTCCGCTTGTTCCATGATATACATATTGCACCCAAAACTTTTGTGATCTACAATTCCACCCCAAACTCCTAGAACTCACAAGATTCACTCTACCCGGGTTCACAAAAGTTTCAAAGCATCTACCACTCCCTTCCATCCCCACCACCTTCACATCGTTCCCAATGCACATTAATTAAGCTTTTACTGGTGACAACTCAACACACTGGTACAAAAAAATTGGCCTTAATAAGCAAAAACCTCGAGGACATCTCCCATTAACAAGAATTAAACCAACATTTACGGGTGTCCGATCGACTGTTGTTCCTTTCCATACTTAGCCAATTTTATGGTCATCGGTTCCCGGGTTGGTTCTATCGAACTGTCATTCCCTCTGTTCCGTGATATACATCTTGCACCCAAAAATTTTGTGATCTACAATTCCACCCTGGGCTCCTCCAACTCACAAGATTCACTCTACCCGGGTTCACAAAAAGTTTCAAAGCATTTATCGCTCCATTCCATCCCCACCACCTTGATTCCCTTCCTAATGCACATTAATTATGCTTAGATTAGTGACAACTCACCACATAGGTTTGAAAATATTGGCATGAATAAGCGAATACCTCGAGGACATATCCCATTAACACGCATTAAAATGTGATTTACGTGAGATTATATTATCAGATATCTTCTTTACATGTTACATTTCATATTGATTTATGGTAAGATTCCATTTCATATTATGTAGCCGCTTTTTCGATCACGGATTCCCGGGCAAGCAGGATCTAGATTGCACTTCCATTGTTCTGTGACCTGCAAACAACACTTGGACCTCCGCCATATATAAATTGACTGTCGGACTCCCACATCATCCCCTCTTCCATGTTACACATTTTGCACTCAAAATTTCTAAGCCATACAATTTGTCCGGCGGGGCCTCACATCTCATGGGGAACCCTTGTCAACCTTTTCACCCTATTTTGGATCCTCGGGTTGGCTGGTTCACGAAATATCCAATTCCTAGTCATTGTTTCTTATGCGCACCACCTTCACACTTCTTTCCAAATATGCAACAACTAAGGTTTAATGCTAACATTTCATCATGAAACAACCATAAAGATCGTCATTAATAAGCAAAAGGATCGAGGAGACAATCATATTGACTACCCCTACAGAACTTGTCTAGAAACATGTAAAAAACATTTTCCAGGTAATGGGATATCTATTATAAATTTCAATATATTATCATAAACGAGTCAGACCTACCCTTTCCCTATTCCATACTTGGCCACTTTTTCGATTGCAGGTTCCTGGACAGGCGGGCTCAAGATTGTGTTTCCAATGTTCCGTGACTTGCAAACAGTACCTGGAGTTCCGCGATATACAAATTGACCGTTGGACTACCCCATCATGCCCTCTACCATGTTACGTGTTTTTCACTCAAAACTTCCAAGACATACAATTTTACTGTAAGGCCCTCACCTCTGTTGGTTATACGTTGTAACCCTCTTTTGAAGCCCGACCGACCGCTTTCAATAATTAGCCATTCCTTAATTGTTGTTCCCCATCCCCGCCACCTTCATACTTCTTTATAAATGTGTAATTAGCAATCTTTAATGCTAACAGGTCATCATGCATGAACCATGAAGATTTCCATTAATGAGAAAAAGGTTCAAGGAGATCTCCCAGACTTCCGCGATACACAAATTGATTGCGAGACTCCCACATCATCCCCTCTTCCGTGTTACACATTTTTCACTCAAAAGTTTCGAGAAATACACTTTGTCCATTGATGTTTCATGTCTCCTAGGGAACCCTTGTCACCCTATTTTGAGGCTCATCCGACCGCTTTCCATACTTGCCCATTTCTTGGAATCTTTACCGGATCCTCGGGTTGGTGGGTTCACGAAATCTTCAATTCCTGGTCATTGTTTTATGTGCCCGCCACCTTATCACTTCTTTCCAAGTATGGAACAACTAAGGTTTAATGCTAACAGTTCATCATGTAACAATCATAAATATCATCATTAATAAGAAAAAGGCTCGACGAGACAGTCACATTGACTATCACTACACAAATTGTCCACAAACATGCAGAAAAGATCTTGCCAGGTAATGGGATATCTATCACAAATTTCAATATATTAGTGAAAATGAGTCCGGCCTACCATTTCCCTATTCCATACTTAGCCTCTTTTTTCATTGCAGGTTCCTAGATAGGCAGGCTCACAATTGCGCTTCCAATGTTTTGTGACCTGCAAACAATGTCAGGAGTTCCGCGATATACAAATTGACCATTGGACTGCCCCATCATGCCCTCTTATGTGTTACACGTTTTTCACTCAAAACTTATGAGACATACAATTTGACTGTTGGGCCCTCACCTCTCCTGGTTATGCGTTGTAACCCTATTTTGAAGCCTGACCGACCTCTTTCGATAATTATCCATTCCTTAATTTCTCTTCCTCATCCCCACCACCTTCATACTTCTTTCTAAATATGTAATTAGTAAGATTTAATGCTAACATATTTTCATGCAAGAACGACAAAGATTGTCATTAATGAGTGAAACGCTTGAGGATATCTCCCATTAATACTCATTAAACCAAGATTTGCAAAGGTTTATATTATCCCTTCCGATTTTTCATCTCAAACAACATGGAATGTCTTTCGTGGGTCGTCGGGTTGGAGGGTTCATGAAATCTCCAATCCTCATTTTTTCTTTGTCGTACTTGCCACCTTCGCACTTCTAGGTATGTAATTACTAGTCTTTAATGCTAACAACTCATCATGCAACAACCGTCAAGATTGTCATTAATGAGCGAAAGGACCGAGGAGATCTCCCATTCACATGCATTTTAGCAAGATTTGCAGAGGGTTATATTATCCCTTCCAACTGTTCATTTCAAACATCGTCTAGAGAAAACAGACGTTCTTGTAAACTTATGGTAGCGGCTCAAAAGCAGTTATGTGGAGATATAGTGAACATATTCGGGTGTGAGGACCAGAACTTCTAGTGGTCCAGGGCATACTCTTACTATTCATCCTGTTCTGCCAAGAACGAAGTATTTTGGACCTATGGAATTGCTCATGCAGGCTGTGTCCCTGAAGTTTTTGACTGTAAGGAGGTGGTCTCTTGGTGCGCCAAAAAATATATTTCAAGCCAAATAATTATTCCACTGCGGGACCACTCTCCTATTTCTTTGTCACCTCATGTATTTCGCAAGATGTTAAGATTGTCGGAGCCAACATTGACCTTCAGAGGACAAGACTGTAAGAAGTTCCTAAAAAAACATAATAACAGGTTGGACCTCTTACCTGAGTTCCTGGAAGACCCGACAATAGTTCCTGAAGATATCACAAAGTTGTAGGTCGGTTCTTTTAGAAATACATTCTGGGAAATTGCCTGGTTGTTTACAAGAATAACAGGATAGGAATCTATAACAAGCATTTCCCGCATGGTTCTTTATATTTTGTATTTCACAGTCAATGAACAATCCATTTTTTATTGGGGGAAGCTAATTTCCATTGAAATTTGTTTCCAATTGTCACGATTCAAAGAAGAGAATAAATTTTATATGTCATCCTACTTGGTTTTCGCGATAGCGCATTGTTGTCCATTTGCAAAACTGTCTATGTCCAAGAAGCTTAACTATGAATTTGAGCCAGTAACCTTCTAGTACCAGGCCTTGTGGAGGCACAAGGCCTCCCATTGTTTTTATGAGGTTTTAAATGACTTTGTCTCAGTTTTCAAATATTTCTTGTTAGGAAAGGATGTTCCCCGCATGTATGAACAGGAAACCAAGTTTTTGGACAAGAAGGGGACACTTGAAAAAATGGAAAATTGCAGTGTAATAATGATTTTTGGCTCCAAGAAAAATCCTACTTTCCTTCCATGTCACATCACTGACAATATGTTTGTTACAGAAACAGCAAGGCAATACAACTATTGGTTGCATTTTTTCCATGAGAGGAGAAAAAACTAGTTCATTCCTCTTCCTTGGAAAGTCGGGGACTTCGTGTTTAGGAACATCAACAAGATTCATGAATTCACAGGCCATTTCAACAACTTGAACCTAAGATATGTTGAAAGGCTAACAGGGTTCTACCCGAATGGGATTTTTCTAGAAAATTTACTAGAAGTTGGCTTTAGAAACTCTTTTATCCATACACGCTTGAATGAAAATAGATATAATGATGACAACACTCTTGCTCCTCACAATGGCGACATAGAGACATTGCAAAGAACAATTGAATTGTACAAACAACAGGGAAAAGGCCACGCTGAGAGGAGTTTCCAATCCCCGGCTAGCACTCCCAAGAGCACGACATCACGGAGCATCGCTCCAATAGCCCACCCCAATAAGAAAGCAACCCAAAATTCTTCAAACGGAGGAGGAGATAAGAACCCTCCTCAAGGTAAAATTGATAGTTCTCACAAGCTTCCCATGAGGAAGAAGAGAAAAAACATTGTAGGGCAAGCGGAAGAGCCCAAAACTGAAAGTGAGGACATGGAACTTGAGACTGATCTAGATAACGTATTCCGCAACATTGATCAGCCCGCACACACGATCCACCATAGTTCAATAATGGAAATATATGAGACCATAATTTTTATGAAGATGAATCCTTCATATTACAGTGCACTATTTTTGAAAGCCAATCTAAAAATTTAATTATTGAAAAGAGAGATGTAAGAAATAAGAAAGGGAAATCTCGTTCAAATATTAACCTTAGGAACATGCATCTGTCCCAAATCTCTTGAATTCACCAAGAAACCGAAGATGCTCTTGATGATTCCATTGGAGGCATTGAAGCGGAGAATGACAAACTGAACGAACGAATCAAGGAATTGGAGGAATCTTTGATTCCTATCCCATTGCTTGTCGGTCCTTTAGCAAAAATTGTGCCTTCCACCCATGAAGCCAAGTTAAAAGGATCCTCCAGCCTCCGCACATTGTGTAGAGGCTATGTGGAGAATAATATCAATAAAAGAATGGAGCTAATTACTCAAGCCTGGGAAACATCACAAAATATAGCTTCCCTTAGAACGAGGGCGCATGATTTGCATGAACATTTGCAGGTGGATATAAAAAATGAAGAACATTTCTATCTAAATACGGTCATCGCTTTTGGAAACCATGTCACCAACATGTCATATTTTAGAAGAAGACAAGAAGATCTCCCCTCCCCAAACCGGATCAAACAATTAAAATCATGTTGGAAAGACAAAGTTAAGAACCTACATCTCATTGTTGAATCATGTGAACAAGCCATATCAGAGAAAGAAGAATTATTCAGAAA
This sequence comes from Picea glauca, assembly GCA_000966675.3. NCBI lineage: Eukaryota > Viridiplantae > Streptophyta > Pinopsida > Pinales > Pinaceae > Picea > Picea glauca. The sequence goes on from JZKD02S2393817.1 coordinate 326,159, forward strand.
GCTAACCGAAATAGACTTAGCCGAAAGTACCAACGAGGTCCAAGACCCCAACTTAATCCTCAAGTCCTTTTCCTTAACCAAGCAAGCCTTCGATGAACAAGTTGATATTTTAAAGGGGTTGTCTTTAGAAAAGTTTTACGACGTCATTGAATATGGTCAAGATGACATGGACAACTAGCTAGTGGACTATTCGACACATAATGAATAAATTGAACATGCTCTGCGTACTATTTCTATCCATCTAAAGGAATTAGAAAATGATCTTTTCAACATAAAAATCTGGGATGAGATCAACGTGGCCCCCATGAGAAGCTACATTGAAGAATGGCTCCAAAGGGAAATCGACAAGCTCACTAACGAAGGGAAACAAGCATGATTCCAACGTTGGCATGATTCCAGTGGCCATCGACGAGAGCAATAAAAAGGCATCAACAAGCAAATATCAAAGGGAGAAATATATACCATCATAGTAAGTCTATACTCATCAGATTTTGTTTTCTTTATCAATCCAGTTATTCCACCTCTTTAAATAGAAATGTCTAACCAAAGACTGATAACTTCCAATTCCTTCTTTTCAGGTCTTGCTCTCTATCATCGCTCACTTCCTCTTTCTACAGTCCTATTTCTTGTACTTATTTATTTTATGGTCCGTGGGAGCCCCAATCCCAGTCTATATGACAAACACATTTAAATTTCGAGAAATATGTAACAAACATTATTATTTTTTGATAAATTTCAAAGAAAACTACTTCGGGAACAATCTCGACGGTGCCTTGTAACCCTGTTTTCGGAACGTTGAATTAGTTATCTTTATGCATATCGGTCATCTTCTTTTATTTTTATGTGCTCATAAATTTTTAACTTCAACTATGTTGGATGTCAGGAAATTGTGTTTATTTAATTTGAATGTTTAATGTCTGTGATTCCTAGCCCTATTTTCCAGGGACCTTTATTTACAGATAAGACGTGGAAGGTCATCAAAGGATCATTGGTGATAGTGAAAGGAGAGAATGTAGGTACATTGTATTTATGTACTGGTAATACTGACTCTTCTATCTCTTTAGATTCTACAGGAGTGGATACAACACTATGGCATCATAGGCTGGAACACATGAGTGAGAAGGGTATGCAGATCCTTCACAAAAGAAATTTTTTGCCAGATCTTAAACAAATTGATTTGGACTTCTGTGAGCATTGTGTTTATGGAAAACAAAAGAGAGGAAGATTTCTCAGAGTTGGAAAAGAAAAGAAGAATGAAAGGTTAGAGCTTGTGCATACATATGTATAGGGACCATCTCAAGTATCATCTCTTGGTGTCTCTAATTATTATGTTACTTTTATTGATGATGCAACTAGAAAAACTTGGGTTTATTGCATTCGACAAAAATCTGATGTTTTTGATACTTTTAA
>JZKD02S2393817.1:338252-351953 GCA_000966675.3 Picea glauca
ACAGAGTTGATAAAGCAAATAGCTATGCAGAAATCCAATCGATCAAATCGGGAGTTCGATAGGCGCTGTGCAGAAATCCAATCGATCAGATCAAGAGCTCGATAGGCGCTGTGCAGAAATCCAATCGATCAGATCAAGAGCTCGATAGGCGCTGGGCAAAAATCCAATCAATCAGATCAGGAGCTCGATAGGCACTGGGCTTGTTCGGCTGGTCCAGAAAATGAAAGGCTAATGACTCATACGTGGCAATCAATTAGTCACCATAGTAAATTTTAAATATGATTAAGTAAAAGTAAAAAAATAAACATGTAAACGGATGTCTTTATAATAGTGAGGAAGTTAGTAGTTAAAATCTCAACCATTGATTTATTGATTTATTGGGACGACTAAGAATATTCCATTAATATTTAATCTTGTCCATACAAAACTGATTAAGCACTAAAAACCTATTAAATGTGCCCATTGTCAATAGGTATACGCCTTTCGGCGTAATCATTATTATTAATTTTATTGTCATTATTTTATATTTTTTTATGGTTACATATATTATTTTTTAACGTTTACATTTATTTTAATTATATATAATTTAAATGTAAATTTTTATAAAAAAATTTGAACTTTATTTATTATATTCCATTTTATTAGAATTATCCACTACAAATCCCAATTTGTAAAAATACTTATTTAAAAAAATAATTCTTCACTAAGTTTATCTTGTATCTTCTAAAACTTTAAAAAAATCAATATTAAAAAATTCAAAACTAATACTAAATCATATTTTTCTAAAAAATTTATCTTTATATATTAGAGAGAATATAAATTGATCATCTTCAGAAAAACCATTACACACTGAGGTAACAAGGACCGTTCAACAAACCATTACAGACTGAGGTAACAAGGACCGTCCAACAAACTTTTCACTCCTAAAAACCCAAAGACCCTCTCTGCAGAGGTCATGTAATCAACAGTCAGAGAAAAACAGAGCATACATCATCTAGAGAAGGCTCAAAGGACGAGCAGTCCCACGGAAATGCAATACTAAGTAACCTAAAAGAAAACAGATCAGCCCACATAAAGCCTTGACAACAATGAGAAAAAACACCAAAAAATTCAGAAGAGGTCAAGAGACAAGTGAGGCCCCTCGTGCTCTTCGATGCACTGAAAATATGTGAGCTTCTCGGGTTCTCTAGTGAGTGCCAACTTGGAAAGACTGTCTGCATCTTGATTTTCCTCTCTATAAACATGATCAAAGGATATCTTTTGGAAGGTGGATATTAATCCAATGATACTGTCCTTCCAACAATCCAATGAGAGAACCTGAAGTTGGCCTTTACTTCGAAGCCAATCTATGATGGATTTTCCCATGATATGAATCGTCTTTAAGGACAACCTATTTTCCAAAGTGAGTAGCGCCCAAGCACCAAGAAGTTCCGCTCTAGTGTTAGTGCCCGAGCCACAATTTAGAAACCATTTGTAACTGCAGATCTCATTGATTCTAATTACTTCTCCCGCTCCACTGTTTAATCCTGAAGAGGCAGCCGCTCCATCGAACCATCCTGCCACACCTCCCAATTCTGCCAGAGTGAAATATTTTCTCCGAGGATGTGTTTTCGACGCATATGTATTTTCTCTCCAAGACAAGAGCGATAGATGAGCCACCTTCAGAATCGAGGGAACTTTTTCTTCAAAAATTACCTTGTTCTGTTCCGGCCAATTGTTCCAACATATCAGAGCTGGTAAAGTCTGAGCATTAGACTTTAAAACTTTCCAGTGTTTGAAACAATCATTGATACTTGTACCAGCCCAATTGCCTGCAATATTTATGGCAAATTTAATCTGCATCCAAACCTCCACCGCGAAGTCACAATCCAAGAAAAGGTGTTGAGTGGTTTCAACATTTAGTTTGCATAAGAGACATATACCCGATCCACTGAAGCCTCTGTGCTGTAAAATCTCCCAAGACATAATTTTTTTCTCGGCAAGCAACCATGTAAACAACTTGATCTTCAGAGGGACATTCCATTTCCACATTGCCATGCACCAGCCACCAAAATTGTTATTCCATTTCATTGTTTCAATTGCCAAGTATACATTCTTGACAGTAATCAAACCTGTAGAGTTACCCCCCAACCATTTGAGTATGTCCGGATTTGCTTGTAAAAAAACTCCATTGAGGATAAGCGCGCGGCGGAAGAGACTCCATTCTTCTTGTAGTTGCCCTGTCAATTCTAGATCAGTACTGGAAACCAATTCTATGTGATTCTCCCCACTTGTGCTTCCTTCTATGCCTAATATAAGAAAAAAATCCCTTTCTTGTTGATAGCAACAAGCAATTCTTCCGATAGTAACGCTGCATCCCCCATGCCCAAAATGCGGTCTTTACCAATCATAATGGATTTTCCATCCCCAGGACTCCACACAATCCAATGCAACAGAAGGTGGATAGATTTAAGCAGGTATGTCCAGATCTGAGAGCCTCTTACCTTATAAATGTCCACAATACGTAACCAACGATGAACAGAAACAATGGGAAGTATTTTTCTTTTAATACTCGGTGCCATAAGCCATCCTCCATAATAGCCCTCCAAAGACTGTGAGTTGCCAAAGCTCTGTTGAAATCGGTCAAATTGTGCAGTCCCCAGCCCCCAAGGTGCTTTGATTCAGCGATCAGCGGCCAATTGCTAAAGTGTGTGCATTTCTTCTGTCGACATCCCGACCACAGAAAGTTGTAGGTGATTTAGCGAAGTTTAATTTGTATTGAGGAAGGCAAGCTTGTCAAAGTCAACCAGTAGACAGGTTGACTCTCAATAACAACTTTGATTAAGACCATGTGCCCCCCTAATGACAACCATCGTGAGCTCCAATGAGTGATCCTCTATTCATATTTTTCAACTAGCCAAAGCCAGTCAGCCGCTTTGATTCTATTGAATTTTAAATAGAATCCAAGGTAACAAAACCCCTCTGAAAGATCTCGATGATTATAAGGAAAAAAAGATTTCAGAGAATCCAACACCGAAGGAGTAATGCCATGATGAAGAAAGGTAGTTTTGTGGGGGTTGATCCGAAGACCAGAAGCATTACAAAAAAGATTTCAAATCCTGCAGATTTCAATCCATTCTCTAATAGCACCAGAGGTGATGAGGAGAATGTCATCTACAAACAGTAGATGGAGGATTTTGAGTAAACGAGAAACTTTAATGCCTCATAAAAGTCCATTTTCTTGGCTGCGCTTTAAGGCCAAACTCAGGCCCTCCATAATGATAATGAAGAGAAATGATGACAATGGACAACCCTTTCTAAGCCCCCTGCTGCTGCTAAAAAAGTTTGAAGGCTCGCCATTGACGAGAATCGCGAAAGTAGCCAATGAAATGTATCCCATAATCCAGTTTGTCGTGGGTAAGCCAAAGCCACATTGGAGTAGGAACATCCTGAGGAAATCCCGACTTATGCAATCGTATGCTTTCCTCAGATCAATTTTGAGAATTAAAGCCTACTGCTTTTTTTATTTAATACTCTGGATTCACTCTTGAGAAATCCCAATCGCATCAATGATTTGCCTTCCTTTCAAGAAACTGAACTGTTCCTCGGATAATGAACGGGAAAGAATTGGTCTCAGTCTCTTCGCTATAATATTAGAGATCACTTTATAACAAAGGTTGCATAATGCAATCGGGCAAAAACATCCAAAGTTAGTTGGTCCATTAACCTTAGGGATGAGGGCAATGAAGGTCAAGTTCAAAGGTCTAATCACCATACCAGTAATGCACAATTCTTCGACAGCCTCCAGCAAATTTTTTGCAACCAAGTCAAAAATATGTAAGAAGAAATACACATTCCATCTGTCAGGTCCCGGGCTTTTATCTTTGGGGAATCCTTTTAGTACCTCTAAAACTTCTTTCTTATAAACAGGCTTTTCAAGAGATACCAACTCTTCATCTGATACTAGCCTAGGATACAATCTAACTATTTCAACCTGATCCACAATTATATTCTCAGTCAATTCCTGATACAAGGAGCTAAAAAACCGTTTTTCTTCTCCCTTTATAGCTTCCTACCCTCGGTGTACATTTCCCTGGTCATCTTTGATCTCCCACAAAAAAATTGTATTGTGCCTGTAACTGTAACTCACCCACGATGGGGCGAGAAATAAATAAAAATTTTGTTCTCCTTACAAGGACAAATCCTTTCTTTTAGTGGTCTCTAATTGAGAGGTGAGGGCCTAGCCCCTTTTTCCTTCAGCAGCCTTCGCATAAGACCATATGCGATGATCGAATACCAAGACTACAGGTGGCTAGTTTCGCGCTTCGGAACTTCGACATTCGGGGGTTCTTACTCACACAATCCATTTTCCCCGGTAAACTAAACCCCGAAGTGAAGGATCCAGCACCCCGTGTTTCCTATCGCCAATGACTAGGATGAACTTCGGCACTCCGCCCTTTGGGAGTTTTGACGTTACTATACCTATAATATCCCGAAGTGGTCAATGTTGAGCTGACTACCTCGTAGATCTGACGGCCCACGCCTTTTCGCTCAAATTGGGACTTCGCGTTTCAGGATTTTTCGAGACAGATTTCTCTGTTCCTCCTGATACCCGGTTTCCCAAAATCCGCTCGCGTCAGATCAACGGTCTATGATCCTCCCATAATCCAACAACCGTGTTCAATTTTGCGAGTTCAGACTTCGCGAGTTACTACGACTCTTGCCTTTGAAATCCCCAACGTGTGAATAATCGAAATGTTGATCTTTCGCCACATGTCCTTCCCAACACCAATAGCTAGGATCAATTTCACGAGTTTGAATTTCACGATTTTCGACGACTCTTGCCTTCGAAATCCCCGATGTGTGCATCAACAAAATGCTAATCTTTCACCATGTGTCTTTCCCAACACCAACGGCTAGGATCAATTTTGAGAGTTTGGATTTCGCGGGTTTCCATGACTCTTCTGTACACTTTTGAAGGGCTTAAACCACGTGCACCTTTCCTGGATCCAATGGCTGTTGGTCCTCATACTCTGATATGACGGCCTAGATATGATCTCCTCCTACGCTTTGGCTTTCTCAAATCTCTAAGTGCCAAAGGCTACAACCTTTGATCCTTCGACGAACCCTAGACTTCGGGTCTCGTCTACGTTTCTTAAAACGCTATCTCTCCTGAGATTCTAGACTTAGAATAAGTCTACTCCGGCTCACTCCTTGTACTAACCCACTCGTGTCAGATCGACGGTCAAGGAGGGTCCTGATAGATCCTTGGATCTACGATCAGATTTCATCGCTACTTGTGAAGACTTAAGGAGTCGAGGCGTTAACACCTGCGCTCCCTCTTCAAATATAATGGTCGTGATAGGCCTCGGATCCTTCCAAAAGGATCTCGTTTGTTCGTCTTCCAAATGAAAGGATATTCCCTTTCTATATTTGAAACTCGTTATCCTTCTTAAACTTAGGCAAAAAATTCCAACCCCTCGGAGCTTTGAGTTCCCAGGTTCTGAAACCTTCGAAATTAACTCCTTCTTGCACAGGATTCCTATACCCAATTCACGTGAACCTTCAGATGATTCTTGGGTAATTATCCCTACTCTCAGTCGAGCCTATGGATAAGGGCTCGGGTACAGTTCAAAGTCCCTTAGACTACTGGGCTGAATGAAGTGCCTTCCTAATTCCCGAGCTATGAATTCTGAAATAGGGTAAGGTAAACTTGTGAGTTTACTGTAACGGTAGCCATTTCAAGGAAGTCGCTCCAACTCTGGGATGTGAGGTAATTCCCTTGGGAAGGTGCTTTCGAGAAATTAAACTAGGACATAATGAGAATCAAGCAGATGGGACGATTCTCAAGGGAACAGACTCATATTCTGGACTTATTCATTCTATACATAAACCGATTATGGACTTATTCATTCTATACATCTCTTTATCTTTTTCAGTTCATTTCTCCTTGTCAATAAAACTATCTAGCTCCCTTTCCATGACGACATTGTCTTTCCATAAACACTGTTGCTATTGATATCTTTTCATCTATAGTCCTACCAATATTTTTATCAAACTTGCGTTGACTGATGTGGGATTCCTTAAGGCCCACCTTTCAACAAGTCTTGCCCTATCGACCTCAACACCTTATCTGGGATATAGACTAGAGTTCATTTTGAGTACCTAGAGGCTTGCATGCCTTAATGGAAAGTTCTCTCGTTGACAATCATGGGAATACATAAATTTCCCTTGATCGTTAGATCTTGCAAGTGGCTCGACATCATCTCATTCATTCGCACTTCGCAAGATGTACTCGGGTACCTTGGCACTCATTGACATCAATGGTGAGTTTACCTTGCATTGGTTAACAACATTGATCAATGGTTGGTAATCCAATGACTTCTCTTCATGCTCAAAATCGACACATCCATTCTCATGATTAGAATTGTACCATCAGGTTGTAGCAGGTGAAGACTATACACTTTTTCCTGACTTCCTCAACAGTTACAACAACATGACTTCAGCTATCTGAAAGTACTACAGTTCCAATTTTGTATTTCCTCTTTTCCATGATTCATTCAGTAGCAGTTCTAATCCCTCCACTTCACATTCTCTGATCCAACAGACAACAATCACAGCTACAACAACAACCACTTTTCACATGACCCTGCAACTGTGACATATTCCATGCTCCAGCAGTCACATTAGCCATATTCCCATTGCATAGTTCATCAACATTTTGGGTAAGTGGAGGTATGTTATTTTCTAAACTTTAATCATGTAATTCCTCAACTGCTAGCAATGAATAATTTGGAAAATTCCCTCACCAAGTTCCCTTTCCTTTTCACTTCTATGACTTATGCCACATTGCATGAGGACATGCAACCAGTTCAGTTGGGGGGTAGGGGGCTTTATTCACCATCATCACTTCATTTTTCCACGACCATAATTCCATTTTTTGTCTCATTTACCATTTACCAACATTTCTTTTCCAATGATACTCTGTTGCGCTTTAAGCACTGATATACATATTGGCATGATTCACAAATATAAAAAGGGCTTTCTTATACTCAATGATGTTTCCTTATGCACATTGATAGCATATATTTTCCAGTGAGAATATGGGCAAATTATTATCATAAAAACAAGAGAACAAATAACGAAATGAATGTTGTTAACACAAGAACCAACATTCTTTATATTCATGGTTGTCACACAAGAACCAACAATAAGAAAATGTCAGTTGTTACTCATGTAAATCCCATCCTGGAAACATTCATTATCATCACTCAAAACCAACATTTAGATGCCAAAATTTCTTAAGAAGACCCATGCATGGTTGCATGAGGACATGCAACAAGTTAAGTTGGGGGGTATGTTGGGGCTCAGAAATGTCATATTTTCATCCACCTTTCCCTTCATTATTCTTCACATTTCATCGCCCCATTAACCTTTCATGATATCATTTTCATAAATACATTTGGGTTTCACCTTATTATTTTCCACTTTATTCATTTTAGTATTAAAAGGGAATTTGTGATTAAATGTTAGAAAATTGGCATATTTTCATATATATATCAAAATTGTGTGAGCTTTGTAATGTGTAGGAATATGAGAAGGATTAATTCAAAAGGACTTCTCGAATACTTCCTCCACCATTTCAATATTTGAGGAGATAATTCAAGCCCATTCCAAGGAGACTATCATGGAGATTTGGTTGGAATATCTTATCCAAGATATATTAGAGATATGTGTGAGGATATGAAGGGATCATATTTTGTAATAATGGAAAATAGTGGATCTGTAATTATGAGATGGTTATCTTATCTTCAAGGCTCTCATGTATAAAAGAGAGTGCTCTCTCTTCATGAGGGAGTAGTAGAGTAGCAGACATTTGAGTAATTAGGATGACAAAGAGAGTAGCCATTAGGATTTGAAAGAAATGGATTCTTAGCTTTGATTCATAATTTTGGTTTCCATGTGTTCATTATTCTTTTATGAAGATTGATTTGATTATTGTAATATAAGATTGCTTCATTGGTGAGAGCTCTCATATGTTGTTGTGTCATTCAACTATTCACATGTTGTATTTGTTTTTCCTTCATGTAGTTCTCCATTTATAGATTAATTCCATTTACGCAATTTCCCATTCCTAGATTAATTTCATTTGTGCAATTTCCCATTCCTAGATTAATTTCAATTCCAAGTCACGTGTTTCAATTTCCTGCATTAGATTAATGATTCAATTTCAGTTGTAGATAAACATTAGATTAGATTAGTCCTGCCTCAATATTGCATATACTTTGCGTGTGCTTCATAATTTTATGAACCTCGGATTGACAAATTAGATAGTTGGGCAAGTAGTACAACTCAATTAATACAACATTAGTTCGGCCCAATATAATGATTGTCGTTCCTTTGTTACGATTGTTGTTCCTTTTGCAGGTCATGTTGTTCATTTGAATGAAACAACTATCGTTCCTTTTGTTACAATTGTTGTCCCTTTGCAAGGGTTACATCTCTGGAGGATGGGTATTGAAAACGAAAGGTAAGAAGCTACGTAGGAAACAAGTAAAACGCTTGTGCCAGTGCCTACCTTTGGATGATGCATAGAGGTTATATTTTAGGACATATTTAGAGCCCAAAAATTCTAGAGTGTCAAATCAATGGCTCACACTCCTTCATATCTGACGGCTACTATCTCTCCTCAGCTTAATACCATGAGATGACTTCAAACCTTGTCTTTCCCCTGAACTTCTCCAAATCTCTATCCCTCCTGATCTTGATCCTCGTTTCAAACTCAAGGATTCTAAGGAATCTTGCATGCACTTCTTGCGGCTTCCACAATAACCTCTGGTTATTCAAACATTCCAACTCTGTGCACTCCTTGCGACAGAAGTTCTTCAACCGCTCACTTGGGTTGGAAAATTATAAGACTCTCCTCAGCCTGCGCACACCTTGCACGACTATGTGATATACTTGCACTTCTCCTAGTATAAGTTAATGCTATCTCTCCTGATCTTTCCTAAGATAAAACTCAGAATCTTTTCGACGCACTCCTTGCGGAATTTCACTGCACTCCTTGCAGGAATTCTCAGGAAGAGAAACAATTGAAACTTATACTCTTCTCACGGACTTTATACATTCAACATGAAATCACATACATATGGCATTGAAACAAATTCATAACAGAGGCTGGAATTAAATAGTAAACATACCATTCAATAGATGCATACAGTAACCAAAATACACCAGACAATTTGGATCAAAGCATTCTTATATTAATTCAAGTGCTTTTGTATATGGTCTACAACAACTATCTGCTCATAAAACCTCTACAGTCCTCGTTCTTCTCTTCTCTCCTATAGTCTCTCCTGTTCTATTGCTCCCATAATGAGAATGAAAATAAAATACATCTACGAGGGAGTCTTCTTGAATTTTTCCCTCCTACAACCTTAAGCTATCTTATCGAAATTAAAGACTACCATCTACTTTACATTTATTACAATAAATGTCCACAATCGAAAGATGAGAGTGAACGCTCAAGATCTGTATTACAATCCCCAAAACATTAAAATAAATTACATCCTTCCAGCTATTACATTAATCTGTTTTCTTTCAAAATTTCAAAATGTCTTCAAAATGCGTGCTGGTGTATATCCAGTTGTCCTCCACTCGCACTTGCTGACGATGCTCCTGCATCATTAACTAATTCGAGAATTCAGGACTCCGTCTCTTCGTGGCTCCGGCCTTACTCCCACAGTGACATTCTCCCCGAGTCATGTAGCAACCTGGTGTCTTGTGGCTGAACTGTCACACAGTGGCACGAGTAATTTTCTTCATGGGGACCACATGTAATTCATGCTTCTTGCCACGTGTCCGTTGCATTTTTTCTTTCTGTCCGCTGTTTCAAGATTCTAATTCTCTCTCAGTGCCGCCATAGCATTGCATTTATTTCCATTCCAACCCAGCAGGGACTACGCTGCCATGCAACACTTGTTCCATAATAAATTATGCAATCAATTGCTGATGAAATCAATTCCCTTGAGATATTCAATGAACCTTTTTGCATTTTGATGGGTTTTTATTTTCCAGTGACATATATCGTATTCAACTTCAATAAAGCAAACAACTTTCGGTGTTCAATACCCAAAAGTTCATTGTGTTGAATGTATAGTTTGATAGCATTTAGTAACAAAGTCACTACCTATATTCTAAAGAAGTATTACATTGAAGTTACACGCATTAGTTTAAGTCTTTTTTTTTTAATTATCTAGATTATTAGGCATACAAATAGCTCATCACAACTACTCACATATTGTCATATCCATTGCTTTCGCTTATTGATGTGTTAAGTGTCAAAATATTGAATGCATTCTTAACTATCATTGTGTCTATGTTTCCAATAGAAGATTACATACAGAGTTTGGATTTGGTTCTTCAATTTTAACAAGTTGTTTATTAATTAGGGTTGTTAAATTCTAGTAGGTATAAGATTGATTAGAAGTTTATATTGGTGATTGTAAGGATTTTCATCTTATCTATAACACTTAATAATTTTTATTATTTATATTAACGATGAATAAATACATATAAATTAGATTCGGTCTTTGAATTTCAACACATGAATAGCTATCTAACAATGTTTAATTTTAGTATGAATTAGATTGATTATTCATTTAGCAATGGTCATTGCAAGTCCCTTTACCTACTTGAAATGCTTAACAACTACCCTATTTTGGTTTTGTCTAGGTTATTGATGGATGGATACACACTGATTGGATTCCATCCATGAATCTCAACACTTGGTTAGTGACCCAACGATGTTCAATTCTAGCAAGAATTAGATTGATATTTAGTTGTAGAATGGTCATTGCAAGGCCTTCACCTTACCTATAATGCTTAACAAGTTTCCCTATTTTTTTTGTTTCTATGTGACAACAAACGAATATGCATAGATTGGATTCCGTCCTTGAATTTTAACACATGGTTAGCTACTTGGCAATGTCCTACTCTACCAAAATTAGAATGATTATCGACTTTGTCATGGCTTCTGCAAGGCCCTTCACCTTACCTACAACACTTAATAAGTTTCCCTACTTCTATTGTTTCTATGACATTGACAGAGAAATATGTGCATATTAGATTCTATCCATGAATTTCAACACAAGATTACCTACCCAATGATGTCTACTTCTAGCAAGAATCAGATTGGACTCTATCAAAAAGTTGTGGGTTCAATACTCTAATTAGAATAATGTTCGAACTTCAAGGTCACAATCCATTCTTTTCACCAAGGATAAGGAGATGTATAGAGGCAACTATCCCTATGTGCGGTAATTAGCTAGTGTGTATTCCTCAATCGATATTCGTAGTAACCTCCCCTAGATTTGTCTATCTTGTTCATTGCGTAGTGTTTCACATACAAATGCATATGAGAAATCATTTCCAATTCCTATTCCTTTGGCCACCACCCATCCCAACACGTGCATACCTTAGGTGAGTGTATTGTGAACATGTTATATAGTAGTAGTTCTAATTGTGAATCGGACTTGCAATCTTGAAGGATTGCTTTCAGTGATACATGAGAGTTACTTCATAAACAATGTATTGGGACAACCAAACCCTTTCCCTCCTTTTGGGGATCCCAACATATAAAATGTGGGCTGGGCAGGGTTAAATCAAATATCTTGAATCTCTAAGCCTATCACCTTGTAGTTTATTCATCCACTAATTATTCAAGGATTACCTATGGATTGATTATCCATTGTGGACATCATTGGGTCACTAACCATGTGTTGAAATTCAAGGACATAATCCAATCTAAGTATATCTATGTACCAGTAACATAGTAACAATAAAAATGAGGGAAGTTGTCTCTTGCAAGTAAGATGAAGGAAATGCAATGATCACTACACAATAGATAATTGGTCTAATTTATATTAGAATTGGACATTATTGGGTCACTAACCATGTGTTAAAATTCAATAACCTAATCCAACGTATACGTATTCACTTATTGGTAAATAAACACAACAAAAATAGACAAAGTTGATAAGTGTTGCAAATAAGCTAAAAGACCTTACAATGACCACAATATACCAGACAATAACTATATGTTTATATAACCATTAAAGAAGCAAAACCACTCTATCCATATTTGTCCTTTGATAACATAGAAACAATACAAATAGGGAAACTTGCTAATCTTTGTAGGTAATGTAAATAACCTTACAATGACCACTATACAATGGATAATTGATCAATATCCTATTATAATTGAACATTATCAGGTAGCTAACCATGTTTTGTTGAAATTCATTTAATAAAGGAAACCAATCTATGTGTATGCATTCTTTAATAACCTAAACACTATAAAATAAAATTATTAAACATGGGGATGGGTTGAAAGGCCTTGCAATGGCCATTACACAACTTATAATTGGTCTATTTCCTACTAGAATTGGACATTACCAGGTAGATAACCATGCCTTGAAATTTAAGAACAAATATGTATGTCTATCAAAACATAAAATATGTAATATTTGAAAGTTGTAAAAAAAGTGTTATATATTATATTATTTGGAAGATTTGAAAAGGTATAAAGTATAATTTAAATAGGTGTAATGATTAAATGTATATGTTTTTTTTTTTAAATTATAAATTTTAATTTTAATATATATTTTAATTTTAATTATATTATTATTAGTTTTTTTTTTAATTAATTATATTTATTAATTTTTTTTTCATTTTACTTATATTTTTTTAATATAAGAAATATATATATATATTGCTAGATTAAATATTTTAGAAAATGATAGATTCCTAGATTTGAGCAATTATTTCTGTATAATTGCACTGTCCTAGAGGTTTTTCAACAAGCTATATATATATATATATATAGATTTGAGAAATTGTATTCTTGTTGAAATCTAATAAAAATCTAGACAAAAAACCATAGTTCTAAGCTTTTAAAAAAAAAATGCGTTAAAAAAAATAAAATTGAGATAAAGATCTTAAACCTTTATTTTTAAAATTATAACTCAAGTACCCAAACTTTTATAAAATTTTAAATTTTTAATTTAAATGGCTCAATGGTCAAAAACATATATTCTTTTCTTAGAAGTTAACAAAGTTCAAAACCACCTGTAAGTTAAAAATTGTAAAGGTTTCATACTTAACATGACAGCTCATGTACATGTACATGTAGTGGGCCCATTGAAAATACGTTTGAGAAGATTCATTCGATAAGCAATGCATCTTGAGCGAACGTTGTCCAGGTTCATTGCATCTCAAGGCGCCCCTCCCGTTTCATGTATATCCGCAATGCTACTTCCTCGGGAAAATAATTCCACGAGCGGAGGAGGGCGCACGAAAATACTTCCATCCGGAATTCGAGTTCTCAGTATCAGTTCAATTCGGAGCCGAATGATCCCAGGTAGTTTCGTCGATACGCTAAATATTGCACCAGATGATCAGGGAAAACATTTAATTGCGAATGTAACTACGGCTGCAACTAAATGTGTAGCAGTCACTACATTCGCAATTAAATGTTTTTCCCTCATCATCTGGCGCCCAGTCTTCGCCATTTTCTACCAGAAAAACCCTTCGCTATCAGGTTAACGCTTCTATCTTATTTTGTTTACTCTTTGGTATCAGGTTAACGATTCTTTCTTAATTTGTCCATTTTGCTTCCAGCGACCTAATTTTTCAGGATACAACAGCGAGCTATTTTTTCTG
>JZKD02S2393817.1:352003-369422 GCA_000966675.3 Picea glauca
ATTGAAATTGAAAGATTAAAAAAATATTAATAAATGTAAAATTATTGAAATTAAAAAATTAAAAAAATATTAAGAAATGTAAAATTATTAAAATTTTAATAAGTGTAAAAAAGTTCATTTAAAATTTAAATTTTTACCTCATTTGAAAAAACAATACAATATTAGATTTTAAGATATATTATAATACAATATTACATTATATTAATTTTTTTGTGGTCTTGTTTTTTCTCATTAATTTAAGATTTCGAAATAAGTGAAGGCTGCAATAACACTATTAAGTTATTGACCAATGAAAAGTTAAAAAAATACTATTTTTGTTTTTTAATTTTTTTTTTTTTTTTATTTGTTATTTTGAACATTTAAATTGATATAAATTTTTCAAGTAACATAAAACTAATATGAAAGCAAATATAAACTCATTGTTATATATTACCTTGCAGTACAATAACACATATTCTATTTTTTTTAAAAGTTAACAAAGTTCAAAACCACCTGTAAGTTAAAGATTTTAAATGTTTCATATTTAACCTGACAGTTCATGTACATGTAGTGGGCCAATTAAAAATACGTTTGAGAAGATTCATTCGATAAGCAATGCATCTTGAGCGAACGTTGTCCAGGTTCATTGCATCTCAAGGCACCCCTCCCGTTTCATGTATATCCGCAATGCTACTTCCTCGGTAAAATAATTCCACCAGCGGAGGAGGGCGCACGAAAATACTTCCATCCGGAATTCGAGTTCTCAGTATCAGTTCAATTCGGAGCCGAATGATCCCACGTAGTTTCGTCGATACGCTAAATATTGCACCAGATGATCAGGGAAAACATTTAATTGCGAATGTAACTACGACTGCAACTAAATGTGTAGCAGTCGCTACATTCGCAATTAAATGTTTTTCCCTCATCATCTGGCGCCCAGTCATCGCCTTTTTCTCCCATAAAGCCCCTTCGCTATCAGGTTAACGCTTCTATCTTATTTTGTTTACTCTTCGGTATCAGGTTAATGCTTCTTCCTTAATTTGTCCATTTTGCTTCCAGCGACCTAATTTTTCAGGATACAACAGCGAGCTATTTTTTCTGGATACAACTTAGTTGTGTAGAAGGAGCCGGCATTGATTCGGGAAGCATTAAATGCCAGAGATACCTTTACTCGCAGCAAGCAGAGGAGCCTCCTCTTGATGATGTATTAAGCTCTCCCAGTTCTCCATTTATTTTTTCCTAAGAAATCCCCTTCGGTATCAGGTTAACGCTTCTATCTTATTTTATCTACCCTTCGGTATCAGGTTAACGCTTCTTCTTTATTTTGTCCATTTTTCTTCCAGCAACCTGATTTTTCTGGATAAAACAGCGAGCTAATTTTCCTGGATATAAGTTGTGTAGAAAGACCCGGCATTGATCTAGGAAGCTTTAAATGCCTGAGACACCTTTGCTCGCCGCAAGCACAGGAGCCTCTTGATTATGTATTAAACTAGATCTTGGATTCATAAGAACTACTGCTCCCTAACATTTTATGTCCTGCGTTTGTATTACAGAAATGTGGATATTTGATTAGCAGATTAGATTTTTGAAGCATAAGTTCTCCCAGTTCCACTTCACTTTATGTTTTTGGTTGTTCTGCGTTATCTGAAAATCGTTTGGAGCATGATGAGCTGTAGAGTAAAGCTCTCCTGGTTCGCAACATAGACAATGACCTGCAGGCTGTAGAGTATCAACGGATCTCGATTGAATGTACACACCAAAGCAAATCTACTTCAACAACCAAAACATGTGTATTGAGTTCTATAACACAACAGCTCTGGTTGTTTGTTCGGTTTCTTGGTTCGAGAAGTTTGTTGGAATACTGTAAATGGATTTTATTATGTAGATTTGAAAATATTTTTGAAGCATATTGGTTTGGGAAAAGGGCAATCACAAAGTCAGGGAAAAAATAGTTTGATAACTCAATTTTTTTTGTTTAGTAGTTTTTCTGTAAACTGCTGGATTAACATGTGGTTGAGTGGTTGAGAACATGTGATTGAGAAATAAAGATTAAATGCATTTAAGCCACATCAACCTTTAACATAGATTTTTTGTTCCTTCAAAATTTAAAACCCATACCTAAAATTCTTAATAATTAAAATTAATTAAAATGTACATATTTTTTTTTAATATTTCACATTTTTCTTATCAATAATTTCAATGCACTCTTATGAATTATCTTTCAACTTTTTAGTTTTGCAAGTAGCAATAATATCGTTATTATTAAATTTATTGTGATTATTTTATATTTTTGATGATTACCTATATTATTTTTTAATCTTTAATATAGTATATATTTATTTAAATTATATATATATAATTTAAATGTGATTTTTTATATAAAAAAAATTTAACTTAATTTATTATATTCCATTTTATTAAAATTATCTACCACAAATCCCAATTTGTAATTTAATAGTTATTTGAAAAATATTTTTTCAATAAATTTATCTTGTATCTCTCAAAACCTTAAAAAAAAATCAATATCAAAAAATTTAAAACTAATACTAAATCATAATACTTTACAATCTTATATTTTTATAAGATTGATAAAAAAAAATAACATAATGAACATAATCATGAATATGAAATAATTTGTAATTTAATACTTATTTGAAAAATATTTTTTCAATAAATTTATCTTGTATCTCTCAAAACCTAAAAAAAAAATCAATATTAAAAAATTTAAAACTAATACTAAATAATAATACTTTACAATCTTATATTTTTATAAGATTGATAAAAGAAAAATAACATAATGAACATAATCATGAATATGAAATGTGTGAGCTCTCATAAATTAGAGGGAAGATTGAGTTAGCTTTGGATTGTTTGGACTCTAGCTTTCGGCACGAACTCAATTATCGTTGACTTCTTACTTCTTATTAGTCTGTTTTGTCTGTTTTGTGTAAGATTTTATAGACTTCATTAATGTTTTCACTCATTTTTTTATTAATTTTTATTTATTTATCAATGTTTTTACTTATTTTTTATTAATTCTTTTATATTAAAATTAAAAATCATTTTTTTCATTTTTAAACAGTTTTATTTGCATTTTGTGATTCACCTATACGATGAGATTAAATAGTCTTGGAATTATTGATGGGAATAAATAGTGGTGGCCAGGGCAATATTATTTTCCTATTTGTAAGATTTTATAATTCATTTAAAAAATCATTAAAACTTTAGCATGGGTTACCTTCATCACCTTTACATGCATGGTTACCTTGTAGTCATCATCTTTATCGTTTCTATATACAACATGTTCTCTTTGACTGTATCCTCATTCTGCATCATATCATCTTTCTTCCTTCCCTCGACCTCCTGCCTTCCCTTGTCCTTCTTGTCGAGATTGGGCCTTATGAGCGTGATTCCACATCATCTCATCATCTTGCAGTCCCTCATCCTTCTTGTTGAGATTGGGTCTCGTCCTTCTTGTCGTGACCGCCATCCTCACACTCTTGAATTTCAAAAGCACATAGATATATCAATCAACAAATTGAGACAAACAACTTAAAATTTCTAGATGAGATGAGTTGATGAAAATGCAGAATATCTTCCTTATGAGAACATCAATGCCATAATTGTAGGAAATTCAATGGAAGGGGAACGCCAAATAGAATACGAGCATAGCCATGAAATGGACTCTTAGTCTACCCAAAAAGGTGGCGCTCCTAAATTCTTGGGAGATGAACCCAAGAAAGAAAATGTTTCGAGAAAATCAGAGGAAGAAGACAAATGGATGTCTGGAGCTCAACGACTCTATTTTGGTAACTTACTATGTCACCTTCTCTAATTTCTGTGTTGACTAAGCTCTTCTTTATGTGCCTTTTTCTCTATATCATTATTTAATAATGCTTTAGCAAACAAAGTTGTAAAATCATGTCTAAGTAGGTTTTGTTGAATTGACTTAATTTGTACAACTTCATATTTAATTAGTTGCAACATCCGTAATAGAAAAAAAAATGATCTACAATGCCCTGCAATCCAATTATGACCAGTCCCTACCTTCTCACAACCTTAGTGAATAACTTCAATTCATCGAGGGTCCCATTAGTTCCATACATATTGTCTTGAACAGTCTGCAAGCAAGCCACTTTTTTAAAGAGGAATCTGCATTTGGCATACCGGGGCTCATACATCCCCGTCTCTTTTAAGAATTATAATTCCAGTGGCCTTTCTCGAGCAAAGGTCAATAGAGGCAACCCTGAATCTCTAAACTAGTTGTGATGGGACGTACATGCAGAATCAATCACGATTAGAGAAAACAAACAATTGAAATGGTTTTAGTTTTCTCATCCTGTAAAATAGTACCCCAGGCCACGAGGGACTGTTATTTAGTTACCTGGTAACATTCTTCATCTCTTCTTGGTGGATGAACTGGACAATGTTGAAATCTAATTTTTCCAACTCTGAAATATTTTCATTGTTGATGCAGGTCAACCTAAAATTAGAAAAAGCGTCACTCTCTCAGTCATATTAATAATTATTTATCAAGAAGAATAAAAGAAAGTGCAGGTTATGCAAATTATATAATATCTAAAATAAACACTAGTTACTTGAAAATGCTTTGTGCTAGGCGTGCATAATCCGGGCGATACACTTTGATAGTATATTTTTGCTTCCACTCTTAGGACACTGGCATGCCAAGAAGTCTTCAACAATGAAAAAAACAAAATATTGATTCCCAGAATGATTAGAATTCATCCAATCCCTTGAATCAAGCAAGAAAATGACAAGTATATGTATGTTGTATGTAGTTTACATCTTGGCTCGGGTTTTGTTTGTTGTTCCATGCACTATAAGTCTCACTTTTCTCAAGAGCTTCTTGCAAATATTTAGTAGTGTAGTGTTTAGCTTCATCCAAAATGTTTTCTCCAGGAAAAGCGAGTTGGGAAGCTCCATAAAGGCTCAACATGCTACATCATTGTTGAATGGACCAATCGAGAAAAAGAATTGACCATTGGCATCTTTGAAGCTGTCGAAAACGACTGATACTACCATTTTTGAAGGTCAAAACAAAGAATAATTCATCATGTGTCTCAAAATCCAAGGTATGACTTCTGCGATTACCCTAATAGTATATTTTCATATGTAAAATTAAGTAAAATTGATACCCACCTAGAGACACATTGTACTGATGCAGCCGAAGCAGTAACAATCCCAAAGTCGTGGTCTCAAGGTTTGCTATGGGATTTTGTCTTCCCCACTCAATTCCTCTTTCATTCCAATGTTACACTGAAGCCACGATGTTGTTTTTGTCGATGAACACAACATGAGGATGACGTTCTAAAGAGGTTTTATATTCTTAAAAACCAAATTCAAAACATCAAAAATATATACATAAATTCATTCTCTTCCACCCACCCAATAACATAAACAAACTAGAAAAAAAAACACACATATTCTAATGCGCAGAGGATCAATCTCAATTCACACAAACAAATCCGGATGAATTTGAAAGAGGGAAAGAACCATGCCATTATTGCCATATTGTTGATTTCCAGCCTATAATATACAAATATATTTCCAGAAATAAAATATGAAAATATAAAATTCAATCACAATAGATTTCTCTAGCTACCATTGTATTCACTAGTCCTAGATGCATGCTATTTCTTTTCATCAATTTTTTCTTGAGAAACATTGTTATCCACAATTTTGACCTTAATCGATCCCTACATCTGGTTGTTGCAGCTTCGCCGATGAAGTTACAACGAAAAGATCTAACATGCATTGTAGGTGAACATAAGTAACAATGCCCGCCAAAATCATAAGAAGATTGAGAAGAATTGTTGGATTTACCATTGGATTGGCACATAACTTTATCCATCGATTCTTCACACAAAATCTTCCTTGAAGCATTGGGCGATAAATCTGCACGCTAACAAGGATACGCATCAAAACATAATTTTTTATAGAATTTGAAGCCATTCCTTTGAATGGCCCAACGAATTATGATCAATCACGCTTCGAACAATTACATGAGGTAGTGAATCCCATGAGTTATATGCCATTGAAATGAGATATACCTGCAAATGAAGACGACGAGCTACAAGAATCCAAACTGAAGAAAGACGTCTTCAACCCCAAATGAACAACATTACTTCTGTTGGCATAAAAATCACTGACATTGATCACATGAGTGGATTATGAGAAGAAATAGGGTTAGCTTGTTCAAGAGAGGATCTAGAAAATATTTCATTTTATTTGTATATATTAGAAGTATTTAAACTATATTTATTGTAATATATTATACCTCATCATTGTACATAGTTTTCAAATATTTTTAGTTTTTAATTATCTCATATTTTTAATCATTTTCAAATAATTTTCTATTTCCTTTACATGATAATTTAAAATTAAACATAAACAAAGTATTAAACTATATTTATTATAATATGTTATACATCATCATTGTAATCTTATTTAAACAAAGTATTAAAAGTATATTTATTGGATCATTGTAATCTGTTATGCTCATGTTAATTTATTAGTTTGGAGTGGTTGCTTCCTGTGTTCAGTTTGATAAGGTTGTAAGGGGTTGGGGATAATCATTGGTAAACTCACCAGCCCATGACCTTTTGACTGCAGGTAAAATCCTTGCCCCCTACCTATTGATTGGTAAGTAAGCCAACTCAATCTCAGGTACGAGGTTGAGGTTTCACTTGTCCATGTTCAAAAACATTAATAGCAATGGCAATGTAATGTCATCCACCAAATAAGAAAAAGGATTCCTTAAAGAATGGCAAGTCAATATAGATCTTTGTAGAGGTCAAAAAGTAATGGAGAAGGGAAAAGTTCCCAGCAGAACTAAAGCAAGAGCTTCCTTTCCTTCTTGTTGTAAGATTTCTCATGGATCATTGTAGTCTATTATACTCACGTTAGTCTCTTTAAAATGTAAAAAAATTATATTGTAGTATTTTATGCTCATGGATCATCCCAAGGGCCAATATGTTATATAAATAAATTGATATATCTATTCTTCCCTAATGTTTTAATTTAGTTGCATAGTTTTTGTAATAGCCGGACCGTTACAACACAACCGACGTGCAACATGTGATATATATATATAGCGTTGGAAACACATTACATTTATAACAAGATCATGAGCACATCATTCATATGTAGAAACGAAACAATATTAAAGCATTAATAATTGAATGACACCATGCCAACACATCATCAATGATGATCAAAAGCACATTAATCCAAGACGCTAGGCTGATTATCTAAAACAATCGTTCATTACATTAATCCTTCATTGCACAAGAGTTTTCTATCTTAAACCATCATTCTTACGTTAATTTGATCACGCAAAAGATATCATCATCCTTCAATCATACATCAACAATTCTAATTGCTCCTCGCGAGAGTAACCACTCTAATCATCACATGACAACTAAAATTTAAGACGCGCAAGTCCAACTCAATCCTAATCTAATCATTAACCAAGCATATCTAATAATACACCTAAACCTCAACCGCTCTTACCTCATGACCTTTGATTGTTAAAACATTTTTAAACAACATATATTAGTATTTGTTACTTAGGCTAAGTTAAGGTATCATTGGTCGATTTCCATCAAGGTGAGCACATGATTAAACATTCTAAATGACTCATGGACAACAATATTGGTAGTTACACTGAAATTCAAATTATGACTCAATTACCAATTAATCAAAATAAAGAATTCACATAATATCATACATTCTTCCATGGATGAAATGCCTTGTGTCCTTACCAACCTTATAAGCCTTCCCACATTATGATCATTCATGGATGAAATGCCTTGTGTCCTTACCAACCTTATAAGCCTTCCCACATTATGATCATTCATAGTTAAGGTGTACACCTTATCACTTAACTCATCATGCTAACTTACATCATCAAATTGTACAATATAAACAAAAAATTTATCCAAACAATGAATTAAACACAGTTTATATATCAATTTAATTAATTACAAAAATCTCACAATTTCTAAAACATTGTTTAATTAACTTAGACTGAACATTGTCTACTATCGTTGGGATGGTTAGATATGCAAAAGTGGTGATTCAATGACTACTTAAAACAAGGTAATTATAATCTCTGTAAATAAACAAGGAATCGTTGTGTATTGCTAAAAATATATTTAACTATCGACGTATTTAAACAAATAATCTCTGAGTAATAATAATCAAGGATAATTAAAATCTCGGTGTAATTAAACAAGGGATCTCTGAGAAATAAATCAAGGTATAAGGAAATGTTCTATCAATCCGTTAGAACGTTGTTCACTCCACTTTAATAATTAAGAATTGCATCAGTTTAACACCGTGCATTTAAGTCATTACAAGTGGCAACACGGTTAGGACACTAGTGGTGATTTCTGAATTTCTGGCTGCCAAAATGAATCAAGGCAGTCACACAGAATCGTGGCAATTTGAAGGGTGTTGGGTTTAACCACGATTTAGCTACTACAAGAGTCAGCTCGTGGGCGTTCTACTGGAAACAATGGCTACAGGAATGGATTCATGGCATTAAGGCTCAAAACCCAACAAGGAGGGATGTCAAAACCTAAGTGCGAAGGAAGGATAGCATATCAGGCAGTGGACACCCAAGGCGACTCCGACGAAATGATGGTTGAGGTGGGAAAACGAGAAGGGTCAAGTTGTGAGGGCGTTACTGTAAACCATACATCAACTCTCTTTGCACACGCACAAGGCTTCCACTGAAATCAAATTGTGTGAGCACAGAAGTCAAAAAACGAAGGTTTGAAAGGAATCAAATTTTCCAACGCTACTGGGCACATTCATGTGCTAAAATTTTAGTAATTTAATTGGATAATTTAATGTAGTAATACGTTCTCTAAGTGACAAAAATAATAACAAAAAGGAGACATTTACAACTGTGATGCAAGAGGACAAAAATGGTTCAACGCGTCAGACGTAATAGCTGTCTACTGCTCAAGCACAATAATATTGAAGCAAAGAACGGATTGTGCAGGCAACCTACAACTGTTGTAATAAGCCCGCACCCAATTTCTTTATTCTAGGAGATTGCTGCAAGGAGAAGGTTCGTTGATGTTAAGGGGTGAGATAATCATGCGTATCATACACAAGAATGCTCAGTAAGAATTAAGGGGCAAGATAATCATGCGTATCATACACAGGAATGCAACGATATTCAAGTTCACCTTGTAATAAAGGTCACTTCCTACGAGGTAAAACTTTTCGATAAAAAAAAAATAGAGAGATGAATAGATAGTAAAACAAAGTCTAAAAAGAGGCAAGACAAATTTTCTCTAGGAGAGGTAAGTTTCTTTTTCTTCGCAGGTGAGGGAATTACAGTTCTTGATTAAATTTTCTCCATTAAGATCTAAGAGAACAACTCAAATCTGCCAACGGTCGAAACGTTCGCTCCACATTATCGAAAATGACAAGGGTAAACACAATGCCATAAGGAGAGTTCAGAGATGTTAACCATATCAGAATTAAACCTGAAAGAGTAATGAACTCTATGATTTTGAATTCTCCCTCATAGATAAAGAGTAAACACGGTTAAGAAGGGATGAAATTCACCAATAGAAAGCCACAGTAAGTTTATGCGCAAAAATTCAACTAGATCTAAAGTTAACAACTCGGTTACCATTTCAACTCGCTAAGATGACATAACACAAGGGGACCATTTTTAACAGACTGAGCTCAACTCCATAAGAACTGATTAAATATGAAAAATAAAACTTGTACTGAAGCTTATCAACCTCTCAACCTAGGAAAGCTTTCACTATTGCATTTAAATGTTTAAAAATGTCTGTGTTGTGCAGGAAACTTAAAAACTTGTCCAAAACCAATTAATTCCCTACAATTTCATATCCCTGCACTTAAGGAACAATGTTGAAGGAAATATACAAGCATAAAAAACAAATTCAATACAATTTCATACCCTGCACTTAAATAACAACGTTGAAGTCAATATACAAGAATAAAATTCAATTCAATTCAATCTACATCTTAATAGGAATACCGTAATCCGACACTGGATTGTTGAAGTTCTTCGATTGTCTGTGATCCTCCACGCTCCCCGATGATCCTCTTCGTTCCCACTTTCTAACTGTTGACACCTCACCGATACCTCCCAACATATGCTAGGGGTACTCTTCTTCCCCCTGAGCTCCCCGAGTCGCAAAGGGGCCACACACACTACCAGAGAATAATCTAGCTCCCAGATCGCCTCACAAGGTCAAGCTACCACTTGTTATCTGAGCTAGGTATCCCAACTCCCACAAGAAAAATTCAATCAAGATTGAAATTCGACAGCATAACCTTACGCATACCAGACATGATCCATACTTCTCCTCTACCATCCTTTTTATAGATTTTTCTTAGTGATTAGTTGCCCAACCCTCATTAGATTCTTTTTATTAATTTTAATTAGGATAAACCTCCCCCTTACACATGTCACCTAATCCCTTAGTTGCACCAAAAAAAATAAAAATTAATTAATTAATTAATTAAATTTGCCTATTTCCCTCACCCACGTAAAACGTTCCTAAAAATGCTCCTCGATGTCCCTTTATTCCCTTACAATTCTTAAATGACTGACGACTTTCTTAAAGCCTAGTTGAGTTCACAATTAGAAAGTTCCAAAGACTAGATTCCCTACTATGTTTGATATTCCCCTTTTTCTTTAAATTCCCCTTTTCTTTAAGTTTCCCCTTTTGATCTAAGTTCAAAATTAGCAAGTTTACACACAAACAACAATTTACCTTTTTAATAATTTAATCCTTCATTAAAAAATTTCTTTAATTGTTTATGTTTGAATTTTCTTTATCCCCCCCTTTGTTGAATGTCCAATTAATTTCTTTTTTGTTCACATGCCCTACTTAGACCCACGTTTTAAATTCACTAGTCTTGGCAACAATTTTTAAGGGAAAATTATAATTATTACTCTTTACTAATGCAACATTCATTTTAGGGCTGACCAAGTCCTAAGGTGACATAGTTTTCTAGGTACTAAGTTCAGTAACTTAGTAGTGTTAAAATCATGACGTGCCCTTCAAGATGCACTACATGCTTCAAGGGTGCCACTCGCCTGCATTCACATTTTATTTACGTGACGTGCCCTTCAAGACGCACTACGTGCTCCAAGGTGCCACTCGCCTTTTGAATGATTTTGGTAGACGTCAAACCCCTAGACACAATACATCATTAGGTGACGTTGTGGGAGACTGAGGGCCTCTAAGGAATAGGGACACTACCTTATTGCGCACCCCTTAGAATCATCGTGAGCGACTATCACAGTTTGCCCTCATGACATCATGGATCTCTCGAACTAGGTAATTGTTAACCTACAGTTCGAGCCATGATGGGAGTGCTAGTAGGCTATGGCAGGGTTGCTGCCACACCTCTCCCTCAATATCTCTAGTTTTCTGGCATGACCCCTTTACTCCTAATGTGAGTCTGGTTAGGAAGCTACCGTCATCCCGCATCCAACAATGAAACGTGTCAGCGATAACAATCAACATCATAATATCTAGTCATATGTCACATATTTAATATCAAAAACATTCAACCCATAACAATCCACTCCCTAACTCGATCTGGAGTCCAAGGAGATCCATCGATGCCATCGACATCTTCTAATGTCCAGAGTCTTGTACACTCAAGAGAAACCAGTCAATAACACCTGTCGATATAAATATAGAAAAATAACATATCATCAAATCCACAACATCTCATAATCATAATCAAAACAATCAATCGTATAATGAATCGGATCACTTTGCACGCAAGTGTTCTCAAAGACTAAATCCAATTAGGTGTGCGCAAGAGCGGGATGTTACATACACCCTCTTGTTTTAAATTTTGTCCCGAAGTTTCATAGTATATAAGTGCCGAAATAAAGTTTCTAACAATATCTAAATGTCTAGCTATCAAACAAAAATGGAAACCGCTGATGCATATCATATGCGTCCTCCCAGGTCGCCGAGTACGAACTATAGTTGTCCCATTGGAACTTGACCTGATCTACTGTTCGACGCCATAGTTGTCGAATGTGATGGTCCATAATGTGGATTAGCTCCGTCGTGAGTGCACCCTCGTCCGATACCTGAAAGGAGCTCATGTCAATCACATGTGTAGGATCACTAACATAGTGTATCAAAATAGATACATGAAAAACATCGTGCATACGCCTCAACGAATCAGGCAAGGCTAGTCAATAGGCCATGGGCCCCTTCCTTTCCACAATATCTAAGGGTCCCACAAAACTAGGAGAGATTTTATCACCCTTTCCAAACTTGAATGAACTCTTGTGTGGTTTCACCCGCAAGAAGACTCGATCACCAACTTCATAACTACGGTTGACACGATGCGCATCAGCGTAACTCTTATGCTGATCCCACGCCTTCTTGATCCTTTTTATTATGGTTTTCATTTGATGTTCCATTTCTTGGATCACTTCTGGTCCCACTAGGATCCTATCTTCAAGACGATCCCAACTCAAAGGCATCCAACATGGTCACGCGTAAAGAAACTCAGATGGCACCATCTTAATGGTACTTTGATAACTCTTGTTATATGCAAATTCTATCAGTGGCAAGAATTCTTCCCAATGCTTTTGTTGTTCCATCATGTACATACACAACATATCCTCCAATATTTGGTTCGTTCATTGGGTCTACCCATCTGTCTCTGGGTGATACGTGGTACTAAATTTAAGTTGGGTTCCCAAGGCCCCTTGGAAACTAGTCCAAAATCATCCTGTAAACACAAACCCTTGATTGGATATAATCCTCTTAGGCACACCATGCAGCCTCACTATCTCACTGATGAAAACTCTAGCTATGTCAGGTGCCTGATACATCGTACGCATAGGAATAAAATGTGCACTCTTCGTTAAAGTGTCGACTACTACAAAAATTGAGTTGTGTCTTCTTGTTGTCAGTGGTAATCCAACAATGAAATCCATCGAAATGACCTCCCATTTTGATTCTAGAATAGAGTGTGGCTCTAGTAATCTTGTTGGATGTCTATGTTCAGCCTTCACCTACTGACATTCTAGACATCTTGCCACGTAGTTGACTATGTCCGCCTTCATTCCTTTCCAGAAGAATAAGGGTTTAAGATCTGCCCTCATCTTCGTGACTCCTGGATGAGCCATGTTTACTACTCTATGAGCCTCTTTTAGGATCAAACTCCTCAACTCGTCGTTGGGCGATACATAAATCTGATTATTAAATCTCAATAATCCGTCATTGTTCACAATAAATCCCTCAAATTTTGGTAACATCATTGTGTTTTGTCTGATAATATCCTTAACCTCTTTATACCAGTCATCGTCGCACTGTAAAGTTAGAATATTTTCACGTAGATTGATCTATAGAGGCATCACCGAAAATATGTGTGGTCTCTGAATCAACGCATCAACCACTCTATTCACTGATCCTTTTATGTAGGTAATCTCGAAATCGTCCTCACTAAGCAATTCCGACCAACTCCTTTGTCGCGTATTCAAGTCACATTGCGTAAAGATGTGTTGTAAACCACAATGGTCTATTTTTAGTTCAAATTTCCATCCAATCAGGTAGTGTATCCATACTCTCAAGGCATACACAATGGCTAATAGCTCCAAATCGTGCATTTCATAGTTCTCCTCATGCCTTCTTAACTTTCTCGAGATGTACGCGATCACTCGACCGTCTTGCATCAAGACTCTGCCTAAGCCTTCCTTGGATGTGTCAGTGCATACTAAGAAGTCCTCATCCATGTTAAGGACCTTTAGTATCAGATTTTTCGTCAACAACCCCTTGAGCCTCTAAAATTCTTCCGCGCAT
Organism: Picea glauca; assembly: GCA_000966675.3. Taxonomy (NCBI): domain Eukaryota; kingdom Viridiplantae; phylum Streptophyta; class Pinopsida; order Pinales; family Pinaceae; genus Picea; species Picea glauca. The sequence goes on from JZKD02S2393817.1 coordinate 365,845, forward strand.
TTCTCAGTCCATACAAAATTTTTGTTCTTCTTCTGCAATTTCGTAATCGTATTTGCTATCTTCGAAAAATCTTCGACGAACAGTGGATAGTACCCTACTAAACCCATGAAGCTATGCACTTCAGGGACATTCATCGGCGCAGGCCATTCCATAATAGCCTTGACCTTTGCTAGATCCACAACGATACCTTCGTCGGAGATGATATTCCCTAAATAATGAATCTTCGATTGATAAAATGAGCATTTAGACAGTTTCCAAAACAACTTGTTTTCTCGTAGACACTGTAGTACCAAGTGCAAGTGCTCTTCATGCTCCTCCATCGTCCGATAATATATCAAAATATCATCAATGAATACTTGGACGAACTTGTCCAAGTATTAGTGGAACACCCAATTCATCAAACTCATAAATACCCCTAGGGCGTTTGTCAGTCCAAGCGGTAAAACAATAAACTTGTAATGTCCAAACCTCGTCTTAAAGGTGTTCTTATGGATTTCATCCTCCTTGATCCATAACTGGTGATACCCTGATCTCAAGTCGATCTTTGAAAACACCATCATGCCTTTCATCTGATCAAAAAGATTGTCAATCCTTGGCAACAAATATTGATTCTTGATCGTTGCCTTGTTCAATTGAAGGTAGTCAATGCAGAGTCTCCACGAATCATCCTTCTTCCATATGAAAAAAATAGGTGCACCCCACGGTGACACACTTGGATGTATAAGTCCTAGGTCCAGTAACTCCTTTAGCTGCATTTTCAATCCCTGTAACTCTGGGGTCGACATCCTATAAGGATTTCTTTCTATCGGTTCAGTTCCTAGTTTTAGGACGATGGTAAATTCCAATTCCCTCTTAGGTGGAAACCCTGGTAACTCCTCTAGGAAGACATCCATAAACTCTCATACTACCAAAAGGTTTTCCAGTCCTTCCGCCACACCGTTTTCTTTTAACACAAGGATCACATAAATCTTTCATCCCTTGTGCATGCTCTTCCATAGCTCTAGGGAAGAGATGAACCTTAGGGAAACTCTCTGGTTCATACCTACAATCACACGTCTCTATCCCTCATCATCGACCAAGCTCAACCGTTTTGTCTTACTGTTGAGTATCGCCTCATGAGATTTCAACCAGTCCATACCGATCATGACATCATAATACCCTAAGATCATGACGTATAGGTTGGCCCTAGTGACAAACTCTCGTAGGTTAAGTCTACAACCTGTAACCTTCCCTCCAACCTTTTGTTTGGCTCCTGAAGCCATTTCTACAAAGTTAAACTCGTCCTGTTTGATTGTCTTTACCTTAATTCTTTTTAGCAATGCACCAGAAATAAACTCTCTGTAGCACCTAGATCTATCAAAATACTAAGGGTCTGGTCAGTGACGGTACCTGACGTCTCAAGCATAGTCAACTGGTGCTCTACCTAGCAGTTATTCACCGTTGCATGAATCCGATGGGCCTCGCCCAAATCTCCCACGATAGTGGGTCTGAATGATCTGACTGCTCTAGCCCTCTCAACCGAGCAGTCATGCTGGTAATGTGGCTCCCCACATGTACAACACCCAGTCTTTAGTCCAATACTCTTGGTACCAGAAGTAGAAGCTGATGGAATAGCGGCCTAGAATCCTGGTCTGCTCTACTGAACATGCCTAAACTGTTGTTGCGGCGGCCGACGTTGGTGCTAGTGTTGTGGTCCTTTGTAAGGAGTTCGTTGCTGAGGTGTCGGTCGTCGTGGTGCAATGAATGTGGATCCTCTAGAAGTTCCTCGATATCCTAGTGGATTCCTAACTGGTGTATGATGCTGTTGTGCACTAGATGTCGTCGGTCCTGTCAGTATCACCGAAGTCCTACTCTGACCCCCATTGATGAGCTCCTCCTCTGTTGTGAGGGCCTTCTAGACAACATTGTGCAACGTTTGAGGCATCAAAATCCTCACTTTCACACCAAAGCTAACATTAAGGCCAAACACAAACTTGTTGACCTTAATCTTCTTGGTATTTAGGTGGGGAGCATACCGAAGCAACTCCATAAAACGAGCCTCGTACTTGGGCATCGTACGACTGCTTTGTCGTAAGGCATTGAACTTGTTGAGTTGACGCTTAATGAATTCCTCCGACAGATACCTTTCATGGAACCGTTCCTTAAACAGTGCCCATGACACGTCTTCGACGACCATGTTCAATTGTGGCAGGAGTGTCTTCCACCATAGAATAGCGCTCCCCTTCAGTTGAAAGACCACCATGCAGACCTTCATGTAGGAGGTATAGTCGCGAAGTGCAAAGCACATCGCCATATTCTCCAACCATGCCTCGGTGACTGCGTTGTCTGTGGCACCAAAGAACGCGAGAAACTTGACCTTCTTAATTTCACTGTGAACACTACCAGTACCGGTCGAGGCGTGCGGTGGACCCTTAGGAGGTGTCAATGCCTTGGCCTCATCTCTATCCAAATGACTGATCAGGGCCTTTGACATCCTCTGAAAGGACATCATCAACCCAACCACATCACTCACAACTATCTGTTCCTGCTCGAAAACCTGTTATTCTCCCTGGGGGTTAGACCCCTTGGGTGTGGATGCTATTAGAGGCACCACGCCTCCTCCCCTAACACCCTGTCATCTGCCTCCACGACCTCCTCTAACCATGATTTCCTGCATGAATACAAATCAATTTTAATTAGCAACATTTTATAATCAAGTATCTAACCAATGGAAGCCATCGTGATCCCAAGTCACGGGTTAAGCTGGCTCTAATACGATATGTAACAACCCAACCGTTATGACACAACTGATGTGCAACAAGTGAAATATTTTGTATATATATATATATTTGCGTTGGAAACACATTACATTTAAATAACAAGATCATCAACACATCATTCATATGTAGAAACGAAACAATATTAAAGCATTAATAATTGAATGACACCATGCCGACACATCATCAATTATCATCAAAAGAACATTAATCCAATACGCAAGGATGATTATTTAAAACAGTTGTTCATTACATCAAGCCTTCATTGTGCAAGAGTTTTCTATCTTAAACCATCATTCTTACATTGATTTCATCGCACAAAATATATCATCATCCTTCAATCATACATCAACAATTCTAATTGTTTCTCATGAGAGTAACCACTCTAATAAACACATGACAACTAAAATTTAAGACGTGCAAGTCCACCTCAATCCTAATCTAATCATTAACCAAACATATCTAATAATACACCTAAACTTCAACCGCTCTTACCTCATGACCTTTGATTGCTAAAACATTTTTAAACAACATATATTATTATTTGTTACTTAGGCTAAGTTAAGGTATCATTGGTTGATTTCCATCAAGGTGAGCACACGATTAAACATTCTAAATGACTCATGGATAACAATATTGGTCATTACTGATCCAGGTGGATATCGGTGGCCACCCACCTTTTCCGACTGGCTCAAAACTGTTGTCTAGCAATTTTGGCAATTTACTATTTTTAGCAGGTTTTAACTTTCGGGGCCATTTTGAGGGCCTAAATGAAGGTTTTTCGATATCGAGGTTCTCAATGATAGCCAAAGGCATGATTGA
>JZKD02S2393829.1:0-29267 GCA_000966675.3 Picea glauca
AGTATGCCTTCAAAGATTCATTGTACCCCACAAATGTACCCTTTCTGCCTGAAGGGTCTAGCTTGGTCCTCTTTTCCTTGGGTACATGAGTGTATACTGGACACCCAAATATCTTGAAGTGTCCAACCTCAAGCTTCACTCCGGTGAAAGCTTCTTCGGGAGTCATGTTCTTCAAAATCTTATGAGGACTCATGTATTGAGCGTACACAGCTGTCATGGATGCCTCTGCCCACAGAATCATAGGTATATTTTGATCATGTATCATCGCTTTGGTTGCCTCAACAATGGATCTGTTCTTCCTCTCTACAACCCCATTATGTTGAGGGTTATAAGGAACGGTGTACTCCCCCTTGATCCCTGCCTCAATACAGAAATCACTAAAATCCCTAGAGTTGTACTCTCCTCCATTAACTGATCTCAACACCTTGATCTTCCTCCTGGTCAGGTTCTCAACCTGGGCTCTAAACTCTTGAAATCTCGCAAGGACTCCATCCTTGGTCTTCAAAAAGTAAATCCACGTCTTCCGAGAGTGATCATCGATGAAGAGCACATAGTACAAGTATCCACTCAAGGAAGCAACAGACATAGGTCCACAAACATCTATATGTATCAAGTCCAAGATCCCCATGGATCTACTGTCACTGCTCGAAAAGGACCACTTGACATTCTTGCCAAGGGCACAATCTCTACAAACGCCATCATGCTTGATATGTATCTCTGGAAGGCATGTCACCATCTTCCCCAGAGCGGCAAGGGCTCTATAATGTAAATGAGCAAGTCTCTTATGCCATAGCTCACTCAAGCTGATAGTATCATGTAACAAGGCCTGGACTAGTCAGACAATCAATCTGTACAAACTGTTTTCTTGAACACCAATCACCCGGGCAGAATCCATGCGTGAGTTCTTGTGCCATGCAAGAAATTTTCCTTCAGAGAAAATAACCTTGTAGTCTTTATCCTCTAAAGTCAGAAACAGAGACAAGGTTCCTTTTCATCCCAGGTACATATAGTACCTCACTTAATTGAAGTGGTATGTCAGAATCTAGTTGGAAGGAAGAAAATCCAACTCCCTTCACAGTATGTCGAGCATTATCACCAAGTACAACATGCAGATGAGACTCTTTCTCTACAAGCTCTGTAAGATGTTCTCTATATCCAGTCATGTGTCTAGAAGCACCACTGTCAATCAACAAATATCACTATCAGTAGGAACCGTACCTAAGAGTGATGAAATGAAGAAGAACGCATCATCCTTTATGTCTTCATCTCTCTGAGGTGGTTCTGAATCAACATTGGCAGTGGAGGCATGTTGTCTTCCTTTCTTCCTGGTAGGACAATTTCTCGCAATGTGTCCATACTTGTCACATCTATTGAATCTTTGATATGTCTTTTCTTTGTTCATGACCTGGAGCTGCTGAAGTTTTCTTGTCATTGAATGCTTTGTTGAAACTTCTTTTATTTCTTCTGCCTTTCTTTGCATGAGAAGCAAGGGCTTGATTGTCATTACGATGGGAGTCTTGCACGCCTCTAGCTATAAGTCTAGTTTCCTACTGAGTGCAGTATGCCCATAGACGATCAAACTGAGGTAAGTTTTCTCTTCCACTGATACTTTGAATGAATGGTTCCCAATGGCTTGGAAGAGCATTGAGACTAATCATGACAAGTTCTCTATCTGTTATGGTTTCTCCAATGGCACCTAACTGATCTCTGATCTTTGAAATCTTCATGAAGAAGGTAGCAATGGTGTCATCTTTCGTCATCTTGTGATTTTGAAGTTGGTGTTTCAATGTAAGGGCTTTGTTAGTGTTGTTGCTATCAAACATCTTCTTCAATGCATCATACATTAGATAATTTGTCTTCAAGGTAGAAATGTGAGGTAGTAGATGATCTCTTACTGAGTAGATGATTATCTTCCTAGCTTTGACATCATTTGTCTTCCATTCATCCTTCTCTTCATCGGTTGTTGTTGCTGGTAGAGTTCCTTCTATCAATCTCAATAGGTCACTCTCTTCTAGAGTGATGTGTAATCTTGACTTCCAGGAGTTGAAGTTGCTTGATCCATCAAGCCAATCTTCCACCAAATTTATGTTCCTCATGGCTTGCAGATTCTTCACAAGCCCTAGCTTCAGGAAACCTAACGGCTAGGCTAAGCTAGAAACCCTAGGTTTCGTTGGACTTATGACTGCCAACAAGAAGCCTTGGAGAGTCAAAAGAACCTCAGTGAGCTGCAAGAATTTCCCAACGACCTGCAGAAACCCTAGGGTCAAAAATCCAAACTTCTTCAATTTTCAATCTGAGAGTTGCAAGTGATGCACTGGACTAGGCCGTACCTACCTGTGAAGAATTTAGACCCAACACTCAAGGGAAAGTGCTAAAACTAGCTTGACAGGGAAAAGGGGTAAGGGTCGTTTTTGTAGTTGCAGCAAGAAGGTGACGGCTAGCTTGGAAGTTGTTGGAGTAGCTTGTGCAATGGTTCTTTCAAGAACACTGCTTTGATAACATGTTGAATTTTTAATGCAAGCTCAAGCACATGTAGTTTCTTTTCAATTTAGCATGAACTTGAACCATAAACAATTCAGCAACACAAAATACAATAGTTGCAGTAAACCAAGATCACAAGAAGAATAACCATGCACAAGACACAAGAAGTTATCCTAGGAAAACCCTTCTCAACCAAGGGAAAAACCCAGCAACCCTTTACTATATTTCCAAGAGAAGAACCCTCTCCAGAAAATCCTAGCGCACACAAGAGGGTGCTCTATGACCAAGAAAGCTAGCGCATAAGAAAAGTGCGCACCAAATTTCAGCTCACCAAGCTAAGCGTTGAGTGAATGAAATATGATCCATAATGGGGATGTATCTCTTTAATAAATACATGACCTAACTCATCAAATAGATGCGTTTATTGGCACAATAGGGCCGACTTGTACAACTCAATAATACAATTAATCTTTTACATAATATTAATTATCTTTACATAGTAGGGTCGACTTGTACCCTTCACAATACAAATTAGGGTTTCACAATAATCTTACTCTTTGACAATATAGCAAGGGGTCTCACACACATCCTCTAGTGCTCTGCCACTAGGGACAAGTCCACATGTGCTCAACCACAAGGGACGTCACTCTCAACAGATCCAAACCCTAAATTACTTTCCAAAACCCTAATTCAAGTCAAGTCGCAATCATCAACATTTCCAAACCCTAAATTGCTTTCCAAAACCCTAATTCAGATTGCTATGTTTGGTTGTCACTCTTGCTTAGTTTGATTTGCTAATTTTGACCACTCCAAACCCTAGGGTTTAGGGGAAAGTGAGGAGAAGAATAAAGTACTCTTACCCCTTTATTCTCTTTATTCTTTCATCTATGTTTGCTTGAGCTTGGAGGAGAGAGCAAAGGAGAGTGCAAATTTGTGAGAGCTTCGAGGAGAGAACAAAGGAGAGCTTAGAAGAGTGAGAAAAGAGGAGCATGGAGGAGAGAACAAAGGAAACCATCTATCTCAAGTTTCAACTTTCAAGTTTCAAGAGCCAAAGAGGTAAGCCCAAACCCCAACTCCCTCATTTCCTTGGGTTAACTTTGATTATCGTTTCTTCCTCCTCTCCTACTATTTCGCATTCCTTCTTCTCCCCTCATTTTATTGCAGGTTGTTCATCTAAAACTTGAGGAAAATGGTCTTCTTTTGGTTTATCATTCTTTTTTTGGTTCTCATGGTCTTGGTGGGGACTAGGCATCAAAGGGAAGAAGAGAATAGTGGTCATTCTCATGATGACCCACAATATGAAGATGGTGAAGGGTTTGAAGAGGATGAAGAGGGCAATGAAGGTGGCAAAGCTTCATTGACACCCTTGTGGAGATTTGTGACAAAACTTGAGGGGGGAAGAGGTGGTGGAACCATTAAATTTTTATGTCATCATGATTGTGATGAAGGAAAACCTTATACCGGTTCATATACCCATGTGAGGAGGCATCTTTGTGGTGTAATGGAGAGTGATGACAATAAGGAGGGCACTGGGATCTTAGTTTGCCCTAAGATATCCAAGGAAGAGAGACAAAAATACATAAAGATAGAGGAAGTTGCACAAAGAAAGCATGGTAAAAAACAAAAGCTCCAATCTGATGCCTCATCTAAATTTGGTGGCAACACATCTCCATCTCCTCATGGTTCTAGAACCTCTGGATCTAGAAGAACAATAGTAGATTTCCTTGATATGGAGGTAGGGATGAGGTGGATGCAAAAGTGATCTGGTTTCTCTATGCTTGTGGTATCCATTCAATGTGCTTCACTCCCCCTATTGGCATGATCTTGTCAAGGGAATCAACGAAGCCCCCAAAGGATACAAGAACCCCCCTATGAGAAAGCTAGAACTGTGTTACTCGACAGGAAAAGACAAAAAAATTAAAGAACTCTAACATCGTTTACATATGATTGGGGGGACTTTGGGGTATCCACTGTATTGAAGAGTTGGAAAAATGTTAGAAACCAACATTTGATCAATGTTCTTGGTGTTTCTGCTACCGGTGCAATGTTTCTTGCAGCACATGACTCCTTTTCAATCATCCCATCTTCTCGAAACATTTCAGATCTCCTCTTGAAAACAATTAATGATGTTGGTCCTTCTAATGTCATCCAAGTAATCACTAATAATGCAACAAATTGTAAGGGAGCAGGTAAAATCATTGAGCGAGTTCATCCACACATCTTTTGGTCTAGGTGTTTGGTGCACACCTTGAACATTCTGATGCATGATATTGTCAAGTATAGAAAATGTTGATGGATTAATCAGTTGTACAAGAAAGGGAAGCAACTCATCAAATTTATCATCGAGCATACAAGGGTCAATTACTTCTACAACACTCACTCTAGGTTGCAGCTGCTTAAGATTGCACCCACTAGATTTGCTACCTATTACCTCGCCTTTAGGCACCTATTGAAGGTGAAACACGATTTGGGTGCTATGGTGATGAGTGATGCATGGAATGAATTGAGCAGTGATAGAGAAGGTGCTAATGCAGTGAAGGAGACGGTTCTTGACAGTCATCTTTGGTCACAAGTTCAATATGTTTTGCAATTCACCAAGCCAATTTATCACATGATCAAGTTTGCAGATTCAAATCGGCCAATCATTGGGGAGGTGTATGAGCAAATGGATAGCATGTTAGGGTTGATTAAAGACATTGTTGACCCTAGAGATGTCAACCTGTATAATCATATTCATGTAGAGGTGGAAAAACAGTGGGCAATGTTAAATATTCCAATACATGCCTTARCATATGTGCTAACACCTAAATATTGTCATGTATCATGGMTTTCATCACCARCACCTGGTGGTGGGTCCAAGAAAAGACCACAYCAAGATCCAGAGGTTCAAKTTGGTTATATGAAAGCATTGGACAAAATGGTCCCAAACGAGGAGGAGTGTGACAACATACGGAAACAATTGAGCCAATTCATCCTTAGCAATGGTGCCTTTGGGACCAACCATGCAATTAGTGATTGARRGAATTYGAGTTCTCTCGAGTGATGGAACATGCATGGCGGTGCTACCCCATAGCTGCAAYGTTTGGCAACACRGGTGCTTTCATAGGTGGTGAACACTTCTTTTGTAGAGAGGTGTTGGAGCAACTACAGTTTCATCCATAGCRTCARAAGAAACRKGTTGAATGTAGGTCGAGCARAGAGCTTGGTTTATGTTCATTACAACTTGCRATTGTTGTCCCATTACTATGAAAAGGCAAAGATGGATAAAAACTTGAAGTATTGGGACAACAATCCARAGGAGGATAATTTGGAGGATGGAGTAYTGCTTTTAGAGAAATTGGAGAGTGTTTTTTTGGATGATGATGATCATGTCGAGATGCCACGCCCATCCATTGCCACGGTCCCCATGTCTAGGACTCCAACTACTACAACACTAGGGGCTTCATCTTCACTTTCGTCGCGGCCGTCTAATCTACTTCTACACAGTTTTGTCCTTCTCAGGCTCCTCCACTACCACCACGTGGAGGCCCATGCAACAATCATGGTGCTGGAAGGAGGATGGGATAGTTGTTTGATGTCTCTCCTTTTTCACTACTTTATATGTCATAGTCTATAGATGATAGATTCATAGTATTTAGCAACTAGATCAGTTTAAACTTTATTGTTTTGGACCTTTCAGTCTTCGTACTTCAGTGCAAATGGCCTATTTTGTAAACATAACTATTTGGTCATGACTCGTGTTATTGTTAACAGTTGTTGGATCACTGATTTCATTCCATAAGTTAATGGTCTACTTTCTATTATATGGCTTAACAATTTGTATGTTGGTTTGTAAGTTTGTAATTGCTAGAATCTAGATGGTTGATGCTCAAATGATTGATCATTGATGTACTATGGATGCCATTTCTATCTATACTAATGTACAAATATGCATGGTTTCATATATTATGCAGCTAATTTGTGTTTCTCCATGTTTTTTTTAATATAAACGCAATATATATATATATAACAAATGCTCCCAAGATGCTCCGCTCCCGAGGATTTTTGGAAAATGATGTTTCAGACGCTCCCGCTCCAGGAAACCTTAGTTCAATGGGAAGCAAGGTTTAGTGGCACTCAACTCTACGGAGGAAGAGTATATGGTAGCGAGCTCTACTAGTTGTAAAGCCATATGGCTTTGCAAATTATTAGCAAAGTTGACATATTAAAGTTTGGACACTACCATGATTTACTATGACAATCATAATTGTATCAAACTCTATGAGAATCCAATGTTTCATGATTGGTCCAAGCATATTCAAATCAGGTACCACTTCATCAAAGATAGGGTCTAGAAGGGAGCAGTGGTTTTTCTAGTACATTCCTGTAGATCAGTGGGTTGCAGATATCTTGACCAAGCCCCTAGTAAAATGGATTTCAAGAAGTTTTAGGAGAGACTTGTTGTAGTGGAGGCACTTTCCTCGCTAAGAGGGAGTGTTAGTTTTACCTGTGTGTAGCTTGGACTATATTCTGGCTATGACACCCTTCCTCTTTCAGCAATTCCATACAATGGTACAGCAGATCCATACAGCCCTCCTTCATCAATTTCAAACAGCATTAATGAGGGCGCACTAGCATCTACGGAGGAGAGAGAGATAGGGGGTGCATGCATGCTACATTCCAAAAGCATGCGTGCACCATCCTCGGTTCATTTCTAGTTTAGGTGCTTGTCTTTATTTAGCAGTTCAAGTCTAATTCTAAGTTTTTCCTTAATTAGTATTCTCGTGCAAAGTTAGATAGCGCTCATACAATTGGATTCCAATCTAAGTCAACGGAAGAAGATCTCTAGGAGGATGCATGCTTGCATTCCTCGGATCATACCCAATAGAAGCACACTTGTTTGGCTCACTTATCCATGCAAAGAAGGCGCGCTAGGGTTAGGGGTTAATACATTCAATTGAGGCATTTTTGTGCATGTGTCCAGATTCATTGTACATGTTCTTCTTCCTAGTGTATAAAGGAGAAGCAGGTGCACCACTGTGATGGTTCTAGAGAATGAGTTTTGGGCTATAGAATTTAGTTTTCTATTTTTAGATTTAGTAGAAATTCAATGATGTGAGTGTTCAGATTTGCATGTTTGTTGTTTTAATTATCAGCAATATGTGTTTGTAGGTTAAAGTACACTATAGCAAAAATTGTGATGGGTGAATTTTCAAATTTAGCTCCCTAGGTTTTTAGGTTAGATACAAGAGTGTAGAATCTGCTCGCCATGGTCTGATTTTTGACACATAATAGGATTTGAATATAAATATTTCCACAATTAGTCATAATTATGTGGATTTTCTAGAGTTGAACAATGTAAATTTTTTTGAGACATGCAGTGTTTCAAGTGGACACTCCACCCATCATCAAGGAACCAATACAACATATAGCCAACACATCCCATAACCACCTTGCTAAGTCTGATATTGTAGAGCAATCCTATAATACCAAACATCTAATTTGTTTTGATTAAACCAAAATCCTTGCATCAGCACCCCACTACTCTTCTCGCATTATCAAGGAAAGCCTTGAAACCAAAAAACATCCTACAATTTCAATCATGAAGACAGCTATAAACTTAGCAATTCATAGAAACCCATCATCCACCATTTGCATCCTTAGCCTTTTCGCTGTCCCATTCTTTTTATTTCTTTTTAGTTTTCTAATCATTCCACTCCTGTTATTTCTCTTTTGGTTTCTAACCATCCCACCCCCCCTCTTCATCCCTTGTTTTAAGTTTTATCCTTTATCAAAGTACTTTTTATTCCATCCCTTCTTGATGATAGTAGATTTTCTAATCATCTTCTTAGTATATTCTTAATTGTAAAGTCTTATGTTTTTATAACCCCCCAACCCTTAGTGCTATGTTAACCTTCCTTAATTTATGAACTTTCATCCTTTGATCCTTTTACTCCTTGTTCCATCTTTCAAATCAAACCCTGAGCCTAACCTTTCTTATCCCTTGCATGGTCTAATTCTTCTGATTTCCCTGTTCCTTTCCTCATGTTATGTTTCTTATTTATCTTAATCAATACCCTTGATGATTAATTATCTTTCACTAATAAAGCCTCTACTCGCCTATTTATATCTTTTTACTATGTTCCTTCCCTTTTCACAATCATTATTTTTAGATTGTTGAACCACCCCCCTCTTTCTTTGCATTGATCCGTTTTTTAGTTACTTAGACTTCCCCCTTCCTCATCCTAATTAATTTTAGATACTTAGACCCATCTCTACATTGTAAAAGTCCAAGCCTGGGTGACTAAAGTCCTTATGATCTCAATTAAACAAGTAAATTGTTAAATTTAATTAATGTTGAAATTAAATTTCAGACCATAGCATCAATCACACAATAGCTGGAAATTAAACAGCGGAAGCATAAAACAGTTTCACATGTACACAGGTAATTACTCCTTCAAAATCAACTTTTCATTCTTTCGAAAAAATTACAAAGAAACCTCCACAAGCTGCCAAAAAACCACAGTTGCACAGTTACAAAATCACCCTGAACTAAGCAGTACAACCTACTAAGAAAGTACGACCTATTGTATTGTTGTACAGCCTAGTTGTACGAACTGTGCAACTGACTGTACATATGATTGTACAGATGTGTATTGTATGGCCTACTAAACTGCTTGGATTTGCCTGTGCCTAAATCCCAACTCTCTCTCTCTCTCTCTCCTAGTTTCTCAACTTGCTCCACTGTTCAATTGTTCATGTGTAAACTCTCTATCTTGACCTGTCTTTATACTTTTATCTGAGACTGAAACCCTAATCTATTTTTGAAATCACTCCTAGTCTAAGCCATGCATGCATGAAATACACTTTTTAGACTCGACTACTAAATATAAGACCTTTTCACTTTTTTTTACTAAAGTGAATTACAAAATAGAATTATTTTTCAAAAATAGAACTACTTTCCGAAAATAGAAATATCTCGAACTACTTCTCGCACGTCCATACTAAACCTGTGCAGAAGTTCCTATCCAAGCTATATTTCTCAACACTCCCTCTTAGCAAGGAAGAATTTATGCACCAATCCAAGTCTATCTATGAATCCCAAACTTCCCTTTTGCCAAGGGCTTGGTCAAAATATCAACTACCTATTGATCTGTGGGAATGTACTAGAGCTTCACTACTCCCTTCTTAACCATGTCTCATATGAAGTGATATGTGATCCCTATATGCTTGGACCTGTCACAAAACACTAGATTCTCAAAGAGTTTGATACAACTATGATTATCACAGTAAATGACTATAGGTTCCAACTCCTAATCAAACAAACTTACAAGTAACTTGCGAAGCTAGATGACCTCACAACTAGCAGTACTAGTTGCCATGTACTCTGCCTTTGTTGAGCTCTATGTCACATGGTTCGGGTTCGAGTTCAAGTTCGGAAACGATGAAGTTCGATTCAAATTCGAATTTAGCAATGAGGTTAGGATAAGGTTCGCCATTAGGTTCATCTATATACATATTTCAAATTTTTGAAATATATAAAAAATATTATATATATATATATTGAAGTTCGATTCAAATTTGAATTTCGGAATGAGGTTAGGATAAGGTTCGCCATTAGGTTCATCTATATACATATTTCAAATTTTTGAAATATATAAAAAATATTATATATATATATATATATATATTGAAGTTCGATTCAAATTTGAATTTCGGAATGAGGTTAGGATAAGGTTCGCCATTAGGTTCATCTATATACATATTTCAAATTTTTGAAATATATAAAAAAATATTATATATATATATATATATATATATATATATATATATATAATATATGAATTTTTTTAATTTATAATATTATTATATGTGAGATTAATGAAATTTATAATAATTTAAATTTTTTTAGCTTATTATATGTTAAATTTATAACATGTTAATATTATTATGTTTAATTTAGAACCAAACCCGGAACCCGCCTGTGATTTCATCCCTGTAACCCAGATCCATAAATTACCTGCAATTTCAGACCCGTAACTAACCTGTGTTGTAACCTAGACCCATGGGCCATAACCTGCTCGCCCCAGGGTTTTTCCGTGCTTCTTGGCCTTGTTTTATCGAATCACCTTGGATTTGCTTTGCATAGATAGCAAGCTTTATTCACGTGGAGAAAAGACCAAGTTTCTTTTGTTGCACCTGGCACGAGATGTAAAGGTAAATTGAACCTAAACACATAGATAAAGCGGAGATAAACCGAACCTAACCAAACCTGAATGAATTTTTTGAGGTTCGTTGAATTCAAAACCTCAAGGTTCAAGTCCAACAAGCCCTGCGACTTAGGCTGAGCTAAGCGCTACGAAAGTCTGCTTTCTACTAAACCAGGATATTATCGTTGATCCCAAGCTAAAGCAACACCCTAACGTGGTTTTCCTGTCTGTTTCACTGCCTGCCCAATCTGAGTCTAAATACCCCTACAACTTCACTTCACCATCTCCAAGATATCTCAAACCATACTCCACTGTGCTCCACAAATACTTAAGCACATGTTTCACTGCTACCCAATGTTCCTTCCTTGGCTCCACCATGACTTAACTCAAGGTGTTCACTACAAAACATATATTTGGCCTCATGTTGACCAAATACATCAAAGAATCTATCAATTGCGTGTACAACGTGGGATCCACCAACTCTGAATCTGAAGTTGTCACCTTCTTCATATTAGTGATCATGGGTGTAGCCATAGGTTTGCAGTCTTCCATCCGAAACCTCTTCAGGATCTAAACTGCGTACTTACCCTGCCCAAGGAAAAAACTCCCTTGGTCTCTGCCAAACCCCCAAACCCAAGAAGAAATACATCATGATAATGCCCTTCATCTCGAACTCAGTTGCCATGTCTTCTTTTCACCTTGCAATGAGCTTCTTTGCTCCTATTAAAAACAAGTCATCTACATACATCACCAAAATTAGCAGATCAATCTCAACAAATATGTAATAGAAGTTAGAATCTGCTTCATTTTTGTGAAGACCATACTTTGCAGATATCCATCAATCCTAGAATACCATGCTCTCGATGCCTGCTTGAGTCCATACAAGGCTTTCTTAAGCATGCACACATGGGACTCCTTCCCATTTACCTCAAAGCCCTGAGGTTGCAATATGTACACTTCTTCCCCAATGATACCATTAAGGAAAGATATCTTCACATCCATCTGATGTATCCTCCATCCCATAAATGAAACCTAGGACATAACTACTCTAATGGAAGTGTTCCTGGCGACTGGATCAAATGTCTCCTCATAGTCCACTCCCTCTCTCTAGGAGAACCCTCTCACCACAAGCCTCACTTTGAACTTCTCAATGCTACCATTTGCAACATGCTTGATATTGTAGAGCCACCTGGAACTCACAACTGACTTCCCCTTTGATCTTGGCACTATGTCCCAAACATCATTCTTCATGTTGGAGATGTACTCCTCCACCATGGCATCTTACCATACTTGTTGGTTTACTGCCTCCTAAAAGGTGGAAGGCTCGAAATCTAGAATGTTGTTCATCAATGCCATGTAGTCTGAAAACTTCTTCGAAGGTGTGCTCTCTCTAAATGTGCTCCTATGAGTCTCAACATGCTCCTAAGCATCCCTCAATGTCTGAGTGAACCATCAAGGTCTTCTAACAAAAGTAGAAGGGGCCATTGTCTCCCCCTCTTCACCTGAAGGTTGTTGTACTACTCAGGAAATCACTAGTGACCCCAGCTCAACCTTCAGAGCTTCCTGCTCCTCATCTTTTGTCTCTAGAATAGGCTCATGGGACTTCCTGGATGTAAATTCTTCTTCGAACTTTACATCCCTACTCACTATTGTCTTCCTCTACTTTGGAATAAAGACCCTGTAAGCCTTTGAAGTCTCACTATAACTCACAAATAAACCCTTCCTACTGGAGAGCTCCAACATGGTCCTCTTATCTACCGGTACATGGATATAAATTGCACAACCAAAGATGCAAAAATGACTCACCTCTGGCTTCGCACCAATGAATGCCTCCTCTGGTGTCTTGTCCTCCAAGATCCAGTGAGGACACTGGTACTGGATGTAGATTGTTGTGTCACATGCCTCTACCCAAAGAAACATCAACAAGTCCTAGTTATGAATCATGGTCTTAGCAGCCCTTATGATGAATGGATTCTTTCTCTCTACAACCTCATTCTAATGTGGGTTGTATAGAATAGTTAGCTCCCTCTTGATTCCTGCCTCCTTGCAAAAACCCTCAAACTCCTTGAAGGTATACTCTCCCCCATTGTCCAATCTCGAGACTTTGATCTTCTTCCATGTTTGGTTTTCAACTAGAACTTTGAACTCCTAAAACCTACTAAAGACCTCATCCTTGGTCTTTAAGAACTAGATCCAAGTCTTACAAGAGAAATCATCAATAAAGGAAACATAATATATGCTTCTTGTTATTGATGCTACCGACATCGATCCAAAAACATTCAAATGTACTAGGTCCAAAATCCCCTTAGACCTATGCTCGCTACTTGGGAAAGCATCCTTGGCATGCTTACCAAGCATGCACCCTCTACATACACCATGTTGATCAATACTAAACTCTGGAAGCCCTGTGACTATCTCCCTCAGAATAGACAATGCCTTGTGATGCAAGTGCCCCGTCCTCTTGTGCCACAACTCGCAACCTATACAAATTACCTTCTCTAACACCTATTACCTGAGTTGTATATGGGCTAGATTCGTTTGGTCTGATGAGGACTTGTTGGTTCTTGAACTCCACTGCAAAGCCCTTATTCTCCATAAACGGAACTGAAAGCAAATTCTTCCTGAGACCTTGTACAAACAAGACATCATCAAAATCTAAAGAATTACCTTACTCGAGTTGAAAAGGATTAGTACCAACTCCTACTACTGGGTACTTGGCATCATAACCAAGCTTAGCCTGTACTCTTGAGTCTTGCTTCTTCAAACTAGAAAATAATTGTCGGGCTAATGTCATATGTCGAGATGACCCACTGTCCACATACCACGCATTCCTCGAAATTGCGTTGGTAGAAAGGCAAGATACCAACGAGAAATCCTTCTCGAATTTGACATCAAACTCATTCATCTGAATTTCTGCAGAGGTTGCTACCTGCTTCCACTACTACTTCCCTTTACCCTTCTTCTTCTCTAAACACTATGATGCATAATGACCGTTCTTATGGAAAAGGAAGCAGTAGATTTTACTCAAGTCCTTTTTTATTGACTATGGTTGACTCCTCACTCTTTCCCTTACCCTTGATGGGTCCTTTACCTCTACCCTTATTTGACGGACCAAATAGAGCCAGGTTCTCATCACCACCCTTCTTGCTAGCCTTCGACTCCATCCGAGTCTCCTCTTGGATACAGTCATCCCATAGCCTCTCAAAGTTAGGAAGGTGCTCCCAAGCACAAATACCTTTGACAAATGGTTCCCATGAAGATGGGAATCCATTCAGTGCCATGTTCACTGACTTTGTATCTACAACCTTCTCCCCAACTGTTGCAAGTTGATCACGAACCTGTGTGACCTTCATAAGGTAACTGGTGACTATGTTTGATCTGGTCATCTCTATGGATCTGAGTTTGTTCTGCAGTCTCATCTTACTATTTATGTTCTCACTCTAGTAGAGACTAACTAGGGCATCAAACATCTCCTTCGTTGACTTCTTAAATATATGAGGGATCAAATGATCCTCTATGGCATCCAAGATCATCTACTTGGCCTTCACTTCCCTCTTGTTATGAGCTGCCAACTACTATGAATTGGTAGGCGGAGTCACAACGTACTTGACAATATCCCGGAGATCATTCTCTTCTAGTAAGAGTGTAACCCTCACCTTCCATGATAAGAAATTCGAGGCACCATCCAATCTGTCCTCAAATCTTAGGTTGGTTGATGCCATCTCTGAGATCTACTACACAAACTCCCAAATCTAAAAGATTAGTTTTGAAACCCTCTAACTGTTGGTCCTCCTTCCCTACAATTGATTTATCGTTGCAAATCCCTAAGAATCTCAATCATATAAATATCTATGATACCATGTAAAATCCAAGCCTAGGTGACTAAATTCCTTATGATCTCAATTAAACAAGTAAATTGTTGAATTTAATTCATGCTGAAATTAAATTTCAAACCATAGCATCAATCACACAATAGCTGGAAATTAAATAGCGGAAGCATAAAACAGTTTCATGCATACATAAGTAATTACTCCTTCGAAAGCCTTACAAGGAAACCTCCACAAGCTGCCAAAAAACAACAGCTGCACAGTTACAAAATCACCCTCAACTAAGCGGTACGGCCTACTAAGAAAGTACAGTTGTACTACCTAGATGACTGCACAACCTATTTGTGTTGCACAGTTACAAAATCACCCTCAACTAAGTGGTACGGCCTACAAAGAAAGTACAGTTGTACTACCTAGATGACTATACAACATGTATGTACATATAGACAGATTGTACAGTCATCTAGGTAGTACAATTGTACTTTCTTAGAAGGTCATACCACTTAGTTGAGGGTGATTACAGACAGGTTGTACAGTCATCTAGGTAGTACAACTGTACTTTCTTAGAAGGTCATACCGCTTAGTTGAGGGTGATTTTGTAACTGTGCAACTGTTGTTTTTTGGTAGCTTGTGGAGGTTGTATAGTCATCTAGGTAGTACATGCATACAAGTTGTACATTCATCTAGGTAGTACAATTGTACTTTCTTAGTACGTCGTACAGCTTAGTTGAGGGTGATTTTGTAACTATGCAGTTGTTGTTTTTTGGCAGCTTGTGGAGGTTGTACAATCATCTAGGTAGTACAAACAGACAGGTTGTACAGTCATTTAGGTAGTACAATTGTACTTTATGTACGGATCTATATTGTACGAGAGACTGCACAGCATGCCCATACAATTGTATCGATCTATACTATATGACTTGCTAAGTTGTCTGGATTCACCTCTGCCTAAATCCCAACTCTCTCTTTGTGTTGATGTTTGGTAGCTACGGGAGGATCTTTCCCTCCTAGATGACCTTTCTTAGATGCGGAGAAGATTCTGAAAGCAAGAGATCCATTGGACAGATGTTGAAACACCCCAGAAGAATTAGAATAATGAAGTGGCACCTTTCTATAGAAGAAGTCGGCCCAATCTAGTGGCCAGGAAGACTATAAATAGAGGACATCTTGGCTCATTTGTTCACTCACTCACACTCTCTCATTCACCCAAAAGCAAGGCACAAGTTTGGAGAAGGTGACGTAGCAGCTGCAGTGACTCGGTTTCTTCTTGTTCAGTCTTTTGGTATCTCTCTCTTGTGCGCTACTCCTTGAGGAGGTACACTATCTTGGTATAGTGTTGCTACTGCAGTTGTGGTGGTGTTTCTGGTTGTGCTAGCCTTGAGCTAGGGTTTATCTGTTGGACTTGCTTTGTGAATGGAATCTATCTAAGAAAGGTTGTTGGGTTTTTTCCCCATTTGGGGTTTTCCCAGGATAAATCTCTTGTGTTCTTTTTGTCTCTTGTTTATGCTGCTACTGCTCAGTACATGATATATATATGTTAATGGTAATGAAGTAAAAGAACACTACTAAAACTAATGCTCTGTAAATAAGGAAAATCTAACATGGGATCAGAGCTGGTTACCTTCAGAACAGTTTAACCACTGGCAGGAAGATCGCTACAACAACACCTTGTAGTTGCAATACCTTGTCAAGCTCATTGAGCACTATCCCAAGGTCATTGGGGATAATTCCTCCACAGAGCAATGTGCCCTAACCTAGCGCACCCCCTGAAATCCTAAGCGTGCAGTTTGGTGAAGTTTGAAAAATTAAGGTTTTTCAGTGCTAGGGTTTCTACCAGCAAAGAATGACAACCAGCATGAGAGTTGAAGATTGATTGGATGGAGCAAATAACTTCAGATCCTGGAAGCACAATGTTCTCCTAATTCTAGAAGAGAATGATCTACTGGATCACGTAATGAAAACTCTTCCAGAACCTAAAGATGAAGAAGAAAAAGCGAAGTTTAGAAAAATGAGGTCAAGGCCAAGAGGATCTTAACAGATTCAATAAAGGATCATCTAATACCTAATGTATCAGAACTGAAGACACCGAAGGAGATGTTTGATGCCCTAACTAGACTCTACGAAAGTAAGAATACCAGTCGAAAGCTTACTTTAAGGCATCAACTCAGAAACGTGACAATGAACAAGTCAGAAACAATAGCCAACTATTTTATGAGGATCTCACAGATCAAGGACTAGTTAGTAGCCATTGGAGATCCAGTAAAAGACGTTGAACTTGTGACTACCACACTAAATGGATTTCCCTCCTCTTGGGACCCATTTGTTCAAGGGATTTGTGCCAGAAGAAGATTGCCTAAATTCGACAAGCTATGGGCAGATTGCACCCAAGAGGAATCCAGGTTGATATCCAAGTCACAGAAAACAAATGATGAAGAAAATCAAGCCCTTGTTGCCCAAGTGAAGAAGAGGAAGGAAAGGGAAGAAGGCAACCCAAGGAAGCCTAAGAAGCCACGTCACTGGAAGGATGTGTCAAAAGTTCGATGCTACACCTGCAAGAAGATGGGACATTATGCCTCACAATGTCCTCACAAACATGAAAAGGGAAAGAAGAAGAAGCACCATCCTGAAGAACACAAATCAAAGGATGAAGAATTTGTATTTGTTTCAGCACTCACAGGAACCATCACTCAAGGAAGTGACACTTGGCTCATTGATAGCGGTGCTTCCAAGCACATGACCGGATTCAGAAACTCTCTCTCCAACCTAACAGAAAAGGACTATTCTCCTCAGGTGGTGCTTGGGGATGACTCCAAGCATGTAATCAAAGGCATTGGAGAAGCCTCCCTACAGCTTGATTCAGGTAACCCTCTTTCAATTAAAGATATTTTGTTTATACAAGGCTTGAAGAAGAATCTTCTTTCCATTTTTGCTTTAGAAGATAAAGGATTTAGGGTAGCTTTTGTGGATGGACAAGTTCTTCTATGGCCTAAGAATTCAAGCATGGATAAAGCTATCGTGATTGGTGTCCGAGTGGGAGGATTGTACAAATTAAAGGGACACCAAGAACAAGCCCTTGTACACAACAGTGTTAGATCTAGTGAGCTATGGCACCAAAGACTTACTCACATAAACTATAGAGCACTACCAGTACAAAGCAAGATGGTTACAGGTCTACCAGAGATTCAGGTAGATCATGATGAAGTATGCAAAGGTTGTGCTCTTGGAAAGAATGTCAAGGGAAGCTTCACCAGCAGCAATAGCAGGTCCAAGGGTATCTTGGACATCATACACTGATGTATGTGGACAGATGATGGTGCCATCATTGGGAAACTTTGTATACTATGTCTTATTCATAGATGACTATTCTCGAAAGACATGGATCTATTTCCTGAAAGCGAAAGATGAAATCTTAAACAAGTTTCAAGATTTCAAGGCTTTAGTTGAAAATCTCTCTAAAAGGAAGATTAAAGTCTTGAGATCTGATAATGGAGGTGAGTACACCTCAAAGGAGTTTAAATACTTTTGCAGAGAAGCAGGGATTAAGAGGGAGCTAACTACCCCCTACAACCCCCAGCAGAATGGGGTTGCAGAAAGAAAGAATAGATCCATTGTAGAAGTAGCGAAAGTGATGATCCATGACCAAGGTCTACCCATGCACTTATGGGCAAAAGCATCCAGTACAGTTGTGTACGTCCAGAATAGAAGTCCTCACAAGATATTGGGGAACAAGACACCTAAAGAAGTGTTCACTGGAAAGAAACCAGAAGTCAGTCACTTGAGTATTTTTGGTTGTCCAGTGTCTGTACATGTTCCAAAGGAAAAGAGAACAAAATTGGAACCTTCAGGAAAGAAGGGCACATTTGTTGGATACAATGAGACTTCAAAGGCCTACAGAATATACATCCTCGGGCAGAGACAGATTGGGATCAGACGAAATGTAACATTTGACAAAGACGAAGCCTTCAGAAGATCAAGGGAGTCTCACATGGATGAGGACCGAGAGGAGCAAGAGGCTCCAAGGGATGCAGTCATGGAAAACTCTACACGAGAAGATCCCATTCTGGAAGTTCAGAATGAGATGGTAGAATCAGAGAAACCTATAGATCCACCCCGAGAAGCTGCAGTCAACCAAGGCCCGAAAGAGACCAGCTTGGCTCCGAAACACCTTGCAGGAAGTTGAAGGACATGCATCTCCCAAAGGCTCTTTTAGCGAAAGCAAGAGACTACATAAGTTTTCCATCTATGTGGCAATGATGAGCAACATCATTGATTCAGAACCTTCCACCTTTGAAGAAGTTGTTGAGAAGCAAGAATGGAAAGATGTTGATGGAGGAGTATCAATCCATCATGAAGAATGATGTGGGGGAGGTGGTTTCGAGATCAGAAGGGAAGTCAGTAGTGACTTCCAAGTGGATCTACAAGATCAAGCATGCTGCAGACAATAGCATAGAGAAGTACAAAGCAAGATCTGTGGCTAGAGGATTCTCCCAGAAAGAAGGAGAAGACTATGATGAAACATTTGCTCCAGTGGAAAAATACACTTCTATCAGAGCGATTATTGCCATTGCTTCCACGTTGGGATGGAAATTACACCAGATGGATGTCAAGACTGCTTTCCTAAATGGTGTAATTGAAGAAGAAGTGTACATAGAGCAACCACAAGGGTTTGTGATCCATGGGAAGGAGTCCCATGTGTGCAAACTGAAGAAGGATTTGTATGGGCTAAAGCAGGCACCCAGGGCGAGGTATGCCAGGATAGATGGATATCCGATGAGCTTGGGATTTACCAAGAGTGATGCGGATCCCAACCTTTACTATAAGGTTGAGAATGGATGCCCACTTATCTTGGTATTATACATGAATGACCTGTTCCTAACAAGAGACGAGAAGCTCATAGTTGGGTGCAAGAGGGAGCTCGTCTCAGAGTTCGAGATGAAGGATCTAGGTCTTATGCATTACTTCTTGGGATTGGATGTGTGGCAGAGATCAGATGAGATTTTCCTTAGCCAAGGAAAATATATTGTTGAAATCCTACAGAGATTCGGGATGATGGATTGCAAGTCCATGACCACACCTATGACGATAAATCTAAAGCTCTTGGGTGATTCATCTTCAGATTTGGTGGATCCCACGATGTACAGACAACTGATTGGATCCTTGATGTACCTGGTTAATACTATGTCGGATATATATTTTGCAGTGAATACCTTGAGTCAACACATGGTTGAACCCAGACAGGTACATTGGATGGAAGCAAAACATATGTTAAGGTACCTTCGTGCTACGATTGGATATGGATTGAGATATGTCTCGGGTGGAGATGTGAAGCTGCAGGGCTATACATACTCCGACTGGGCAGGGAGTGCAGTGGATCAGAAGAGTACTTATAGATGCTGCTTCAGTTTGGGATTAGGTATGATCTCATGGTTGAGCAGGAAGCAGACATCAATGGCACTCAATACATCAGAGGCAGAGTATATAGCATGGCAAGTCGTGAAGCAATGTGGTTTCGGAAGTTGCTCGCAGGGATATTTGATCTAGAGTTGGAGCCAACTTTGATACATTGTGACAATCAAAGTTGCATGAAGCTTACAAAGAACCTTGAATTTCAGGACAAGTCTAAGCACATAGAGATCAAATATCATTACATCCGAGACATGGTGCAAAGAGGAGTTGTAGAGCTCCAGTACATATCCACGGATGAGCAGATAGCGGACATTCTCACCAAGCCTTTGTCAAGAGTGAAGTATGAGTACTTCAGGGACAAGCTTGGCATGATGTTGAATGTCCACCCTCATTAAGAGGGAGGTGTGTTGTTTCTTCTCATGCCAACTAACCCCTCTGGCCAAGGGTTCCCTAGATCAGTCATGTGACTGAGGGGGTAATGCATTGTCGGACCTGATGAGAGAAGAAACATCACACGCATAGTCATGAGGACTATGGGAGTAGCTTTTGTGCTACTAGATGAGACTATGATTATGGTTGATGGCATATTGTAGTAATTGTGTGTTACTCGTTGATAGTTGCTTAATCATAGGTATGACTATGGTTGATGGCATTGTAGTAGTTGTGTGCTACTAGTTGATTGTTGCATAGTCATACGAATCCTAACTATGGCTGATGGCATTGTAGTAGTTGTGTGCTACTAGTTGATTCTTGTGTAGTCATGGAGATGGAAGACTATGATTGTGGCTGATGGCATATTGTAGTAGTTGTGTGCTACTAGTTGATTGCTACATAATCATAGAGACTGTTGGATTGCATGGTGGTAGCTTGTGTAGCTATCAGTTGATTGCAGGAGAGAGACATTGTGTCTCTAGATAGTAGTTGTGTGCTACTTGGAGTGATAATGTATCACTGAATAGTAGTTGTGTACTACTATGGATAGGCACAGTCGTGTTTTACTGGATGGCATTGTAGTAGTTGTGCGCTACCAACTGATTGCCATGGACACTACCAGTTCACATTGGGAGTAGTTGTGTGCTACTTGATTGCAAAAACTGTGACCAATGATTCGAGCTATCGATGGCATTGTGGCAGCTGTGTGCTACCAGTTGATTGCAGAGTAGTTAGTGGACTACTAGACGAAGACATCGTGAAAGATACCTCCCTAGCTAAGAGGAAGTGTTGATTTTTGGTAGCTGCGAGAGGATCTTTCCCTCCTAGATGACCTTTCTTAGATGCGGAGAAGATTCTGGAAGCAAGAGATCCGTTGGACAGATGTTGAAACACCCCAGAAGAGAAGTCGGCCCAGAAGAATTAGAATAATGAAGTGGCACCTTTCCAAAGAAGAAGTCGACCCAGTCTAGTGGCTAGGAAGACTATAAATAGAGGACGTCTTGGCTCATTTGTTCACTCACTCACACTCTCTCATTCACCCAAAAGCAAGGCGCAAGTTTGGAGAAGGTGACGCAGCAGCTGTAGTGACTCAATTTCTTCTTGTTCAATCTTTTGGTATCTCTCTCTTGTGCGCTACTCCTTGAGAAGGTGCGTTATCTTAGTATAGTGTTGTTGTTGCAGCTGTGGTGGTGTTTCTGGTTGTGCTAGCCTTGAGCTAAGGTTTATCTGTTGGACTTGCTTTGAAAACGGAATCTATCTAAGAAAGGTTGTTGGGTTTTTCCCCCATTTGTGGTTTTCCCATGATAAATCTCTAGTGTTCTTTCTAACTCTTGTTTATGCTGCTACTACTCAGTATATGATATATATATGTTAATGGTAATGAATTAAAAGAACACTAGTAACACTAATGCTCTGTAAATAAGGAAAATCTAACACTTTGTGCCTCCTAATCGCTCAACCTGCTCAACTATTCGTGTGTGAACTCTTTATATTGATCTGTCTTTATACTTTTAGCTGTGACCAAAACCTTAATCTATTTTTTGTTGATTTTTCATATGATAGATGTATTATTACAATGATGAGTGTTCCATATATAGAGAATATATGGAGACTATCCATGAAGGGATGCATCCCTTGGATAATAAATAACTATTTATTATTATTATTACTTATTATATATATATTGTTTAATAATCAATAATTATATTATTAATTATTAATCTAGGAGAATGTCTTCTCGATGTCGTCCAAACATCAACACTCCCTCTCAACAAGGGAGACATTTTGCATCATGCCAAGTTTGTCTCTAAAGTATACAAACTTCGCCCTAGACTTATGACACATGTCTATCAGTCCTTGGACATATCTCTCTCCCACCTTAATCGAGGGAAAACTCCCCCTGCGACTCTCCCTCTGAGCTAACTGACTCTCTCTGAGATCAAGCTCACTCTGAGTTCGCATCTGATAGCATCTAGCATCTTGAGTCTTTATCATTCCTTGTCAGATCACCATGACTAGGAAAAAGACCACACCAGGGTCGTTCACCACAGGTAAACCCTTGTGAGTGAATGTCAGCCCGATGCTAACTAAAACGTGGAAAGCACCTCAAGCACCTCGAATCCATATTATTCCTTGCCATGATCAAGGAAGGACTACGCATGGGCCCATTTACCACAAGTACACCTTTGTAATAAATGTATCCTATCTCCCTTGGTCTGCAGCCCAATCTAGGAGAAGGTTTGTCCGATGCTTACTCGGTACATTCACTACAGGTACACCCTTGTGGGTGAAAGTCTGCCCGATGTTTCCACACATTGGAGGAACACTAGCACATCGAGTCTTTTGTTCTTTGAAGACTACGCTTGAGCCATTCATCACTGGTCAAACTACCATGACCAATCCTGGGAGAATATTTGCTCGATGTTGAAACATCAACACTCCCACTTAGCTAGGGAGGTATCTTTCCATGATGTCTTCATCTAGTAGTCCACTAACTACTCTGTAATCAACTAGTAGCACACAGCTACTACCATGCCATCGGTAGCTCAAATCATCCATCACAGTCTCTGCGATCAAGCAGCACATAGTTGCTCCAAGTGATCTGGTAGTCTCCATGACAATCAACTAGTAGCATACATGATACAGCTACTACAATGCCATCCAATAGAAGACGACTGTGTTGATCCAAAGTAGTACACAACTATTGTCAAGTGGTACACAACCACTGCCAGTAGCACACAGCTATTGTCCAGTGACACACAGTCACTGCCAGTGGTACACAACCACTGTAGTCGTAGACAGCTATTGTTCAGAGACACAGTCTCCGCCAGTGGTACACAACCATTGTAGTAGCAAAAGGTCTGTCAAACATGGCACTCCCATGTGGACTTCTAGAGGCTACTCCCTCTATAAACACTAGGGTCAACTCCCCATAGTGTGAGACGTCAAGGTCAACTCCCTTGACGTGTCCTTATGTGTTTCCACAAGGGACGTGTCCTCATGTGCTCTCCACAAGGGACATTGGGCTATAAGCCCCTATTTATCCCTCTCGAATAAGTGTCCTCACAGATCAACTCAACTCAGTCACAGAGGAGTACAATCTGGACTTCTAAAGGCTACTCCCTCTAGAAACACTAGGGTCAACTCCCCATAGTGTGTGACGTCAAGGTCAACTCCCTTGACGTGTCCTCATGTGCTCTCCACAAGGGACGTTGGGCTATAAGCCCAAACCCACTTATCCCTCTCGGATAAGTGTCCTCACAGATCAACTCAACTCAGTCACAAAGGAGTACGATCTAGAGAATGTCTCAGGAAGCTGCAAACATCAACACTCCCTCTCAGCAAAGGAGGCATTCTCTACCATGCCAAGTTTGTCATGGAAGTACTCGAACTTTGTCCTAGTAAAGGGTTTGGTAAGAACATCAACAACCTGCTCATTTGTAGGAAGGTACTACACCAGTACCGCCTTCCTCTGCACCATGTCCCGGATGTAATGGTACTTGATCTCAATGTGTTTGGATTTGTCATGAAACACTAGATTCTCTGAGAGCTTCACACAACTTTGGTAATCACAATGAATAACAGTGGAATCCAACACATGTCCAAATAAATATGCAAGTAGTTTGCGAAGCCACACTACTTCGCGGACTGCCACACTCAATGCAATGTACTCTGCTTCTGCGGTGCTCAAAACCACAAAAATTTGTTTCCTACTACACCAGGAAACCATGGCAAATCCCAAAATGAAGCAACACCTGGAGGTGCTCTTCCTGTCCATTGTGCTCCTTGCCCAATCAGAGTCAGTATATCCATGCAATCTCATGTAAATACTGGAAGTATATCTCAAACCATGTTCGATTGTGCCTCGCAGGTATCTCAACACATGCTTCGCAGCAATCCAGTGTGTTTGTCTCGGCTGACTCATAAACTGACTAAATGCACTCACTGCATAGCAAATATCTGGTCTAGTGTTAACCAGATACATCAAAATGATCCAATCAGTTGTTTGTACAAGGTCGGATCAATCTCGTCGAAATCGGAAGAAGACACACTTAGTTTCTTTAGATTCGTCACCATTGGTGTAGCCATGGGCTTACAGTTCAGCATCCCAAACTTCTTTAATATCTCAACTGTGTACTTCCCCTGACTTAGGAAGATCTCATCAATTCTCTACCACACCTCTAGTCCCAAGAAGTAGTGCATCATAACAAGGTCCTTCATCTCAAATTCAGAGGCCAACGCATACTTGGATTCAGCAATAAGACTCTCTGTACCGGTGAGGAATAAATCATCAACGTAGAGGATCAAAATCAGAGACTCACGATTAACAGTCTTGTAGTACAGGTTGGGATCAACAACACTTTTGTTGAAGCCCAAACTCATCAATCCTCGCATACCAAGCTCGAGGTGCCTGCTTGAGTCCATACAGGACCTTCTTTAATCTACACACATGAGATTCTTTCTCATGTATCACGAAACCATCTGGTTGTTCGATGTATACTTCTTCCTCAATCTCTCCATTGAGAAAGGTTGTCTTCACATCCATCTGATGCAGTCTCCAACCCATGGATGTTGCCAATAATCATTCGGATAGAAGTGTATCGAGCAATAGGAGCAAATGTCTCCTCATAATCTATTCCCTCCACCTGAGAGAATCCTGTAGCAACAAATCTTGTTTTGTGCTTCTCGATGCTTCTGTCAGTTGTGTGTTTGATCTTATAGATCCACTTGGAAGTCACTACAGACTTCCCCTCGGGTCTTGGAACAATATCCCACACATCATTCTTCATGATGGACTGATACTCCTCCATCATGGCATCTCTCCATACTAGCTAACTAGATGCCTCCTAATAACAGGAAGGCTCAGAATCAATGATGTGGCTCATATCTGCGACATAGCACGAATATCTCTGAGGTCTCTTTCTCTCTCGGAAGGTACCACGAGGAGTTGCATGTCCATCTGCCTTTTATAGAGTCTGACGAGCCCATGCAGGTCTCTTCTGACCTACTACAATATTTCTGGGAACATCAACTGGAGCTACAGGATCTACGGGATCAATTGGATTAATAGGCTCAACCGTCTCCCTCTGAACTGTTGGAGGGTGAGGGTGAGAAGGCACCATCTCTTCCTGTCTTTCACTATCAATCTCCATGTGAGATACTCTAAATCTCCTGAAGGCTACCTCCTCCTCAAAGGTAACATCTCTGCTCACCTCAATCTATCTCTGACCAGGGATGTAGATCCGATATGCCTTCGAAGACTCACTGTACCCCACAAATGTAACCTTTCTGCCTGAAGGGTCTCACTTGGTCCTTTTCTCCTTAGGTACATGAACGTATACTGGACACACAAATATCCTAAAGTGTCCAACCTCAAGCTTCACTCATGAATTGTGTCCATACTAGACATCTCGTGGTTCCCTCGTGGAACACATGTCTAAGACATATCGAGGTTCCCTCATGGAACCAATGTCTTCTCTAGGACACATCAAGGTTCCCTCATGAAGCCAATGTCCCCCAAGACATATCAAGGTTTCCTCGTGAAACCAATGTCTTGGTTCCTTCATCTAACCATATGAGACACGTCAGTATGAAGTCCACATTCCCTCCTACTAGTCCACACAGGACCCTCCGAGGAGAATGTCTCATGATGCTACCTCAAACGTCAACACTCCCTCTCGCCAAGGGAGACATTCTCTGCCACACCAAGCTTGTCTCGGAAGTACACAAACTTTGCTCTGCACAATGGCTTGGTCAGAATGTCTGTAGTCTACTCATTGGCTCTCACATAATCTGAATGTAACGCACCAAAGCAAACATACAAAGAGCATATACCACTCTTCAAACCAATACACGATCCATGCTCTTGTGTAAATGAATATACATGTGCTGTTCTGTTTGAATATATTGAGGATTAATGCCACTAGCAAAACAAATTTCCCCCTGTGTTGTGTAGTGATATTTGTTGTCGAGGGTTAGAGTCACGTTGATTCCCCCTAAGGAAAATATCTCATAGCGATATAGCGTGCAATTTCTTGTGACTATTGGTTTCCACATAGTTAAGCTTGTCGTGCTTAACAAAAACTGAACCACGAGTAGCTGGGTCTTCGGGCATCCCTGCATCGTTTACATGCTCCATAAGGTTGTAGTAATCTGCCCAACTTTGAGTGCAACTTCGAGGCCGTGGAGTAAATCTTGTATGAAAACTCTCTTAATAGGGACGGGTATCTCAACAATACATTGCCTATATTATATCCTGGTCGTTGTCAGGCTCTCGATATAGAATCCTTGGTCCTTGAGCATTGTACAATGTTAACCCAGTTATATATGGTGCTAGTCGTTCGCGTGCTTCATCTGCGGAAATCGGTTGGGTAATCACAGTTGCCACTCCACGAAATTCCGAATCAAGTGGCAACGCCATACTCCACTCTAATTGCAAGAAGCTTTGCCTTGTCAAATCTAGAGCAATTGGTCTCGTTCGGCTAGCGCAATAACTGAAAACAGAAAATTTCAAACAACAATGATCTTAGCGCAAATTTTTCATATGAGATGATATATGATAGATATATTATTACAATGATGAGTGTTCCCTATATAGAGAACATATGGAGACTATCCATGAAGGGATGCGTCCCTTGGATAATAAATAACTATTTATTATTATTACTTATTATATATATTGTTTAATAATCAATAATTATATTATTAATTATTAATCTAGGAGAATGTCTTCCCAATGTTGTCCAAACATCAACATTTTTGAGATTATTCCTACTCTAAGTCATGCATGCATGAACTACACTTTTTATACCTTTTCACTTTTTTTTACTCAAGTGAATTACTAAATAGAATTACTTTTCGAAAATAGAACTACTTTTTGAAAATAGAAATATCTCGAACTACTTCTTGCACGTCCATACTAAACCTGTGTGGAAGTTCATGTCCAAGCTATATTTCTCAACAAGCATTGATAGGTTTTAACTTTTTAATTACTAAGGCCCTCCCCCCTTTTCCTTGAATAATTTTTATTACTTAGACCCTCCTTCCTTGTCTTGAATAATCTAATATTAAATAATTACTTTGACCAAGTTAATTTTAATTACTTTGACCTAGTTTCCCTTTCTATAAAATATATTTTTATATTAATTTAATATTATTTCTAACCGACTAATTAGATCACACCTTTTAATATTATTTTCATTACTTTGACCATGTTTCCCCCAGTTTCCTTAAATATTTTTAATATTAATAATTTAATTTAATAGCATTTCTTAACAGCTAATTAGATCGCTTCCTATTTATTCAATAGGCTCACACTTTTATGTCTTACTATAGCTTCATTTGGTTCATTGATGATGTATGGAGTGTCCACTCGAAACGTTGGACGTTTTGAAAACTTCCACACTATTCAACTCCAGAAAATCCACATAATTACGTGATAGGATCACAAATTTGAGTTGTAGCATATCTCAATGCCTAACCACCAACAAGCTAACCCTATAAAGTGAATTCCACAACTTGGACTGTATTATAATCTTCCATCTCCATGGCTTCAAACAACTTCTCGACCTACATGGTGACACGAATGTTATACAATTACCCATTCCACCAGAATCGAGAATGGAGGGTTCTTGAACTGTTTGATGTTTTCAAGCATCTCCTAATACAACTCATTTAATAGGTTCTCTGTTACTTCAGAATTTTTTGGAACTTTACTATTTGTTCTTTCAAGCCAGCCTTCTTGTTGACATTCTTCATAGGAATATCCTCTTCAACTTCTAGCTTCCTTTCTTCTCTTTTCCACCTTCATTTCCTAATGAAGTAATTTCATTCTTCAATTTTCCTCTCACAATCAAATAGACTAGGCAACATATATATAAAATATTTGGGCCTCTGTGATTTTAACGTTAATGATAGCACTATTAGTGCTCTGCAGCTTAGCACCAAATCACCATTTGTCAATATGGACATTTACTATGCAGAGATGCCCTCTTATAGAATCTTGCTTTTACGCCGTTCATTCACAGTTAACAAAAAGATATAATTAAAAGGTGTTCTATAAAGGACCATTTTCCTCTGTGACATGATTTTAGCCTTTAAAGAGGATTTTGCAGCTTCTCAATGCAAACCTGTATCAAAACTTCTCAAGAAAGTAGCTTGATCTCTAGACTCTTATAGATTAGCTCAGACCAGTTGGAAATCAAATGAAGAATAAACAAGTATATTTTACTGCACAGAGTAATGATAAGAATTGTATCTTAATGAGGTAGTCAATTCTATTTTAAACAACTAATTGGCCATCTTAACAAGCCTACCCTTTTGAAAAATGCGATGTCCTAAAGAGTGCTAAGTTACTAGCCAATGGGCAATGCTACACATCAGTGCTCCCTAGTCTTTTGTTTGACCTCTTCATATTCTTGGTGATTACTGCAGTCCAAGCTAATGTCATGATCAATTAACAATACGATGTTGCATGCTTTTTCAATGGGTTCGATAAATCCTTTTCACCTTGATAAATTTTATTTCACCTTTCACGACTATAACATTTTGAAATAACAAGCAATTATAATGTGTTTTCGTCTCATGTTGTATTGTCCTTTTCCAAATAATAGCTCTAGGAGATCGACATAATAGCCTAAGTGATCCCGTAGACTATAGTTAGTGAAGAAAGAGGGAATTAATTAATTATTTAATGTCATCAGAGCGGGAAAGTAATATTTTTAAAAGGTGACATTGAGTAATTAGGTAAAAAGGTGTTTTAAAAGACTTTGAGTTAATAAAGTCACTTTACTTTATTAAAAGGGTAAAAGGGTAAAAAATGTTAAAATAATGTAACTGCAAAGAGTATTCTTATTATTATTGTTATTTTATTCATAGGATTAATCCCCATTGTGGATTAATCATGTCGGTAATTGTATTAGGACCAAATCCC
>JZKD02S2393851.1:0-10323 GCA_000966675.3 Picea glauca
CCTATGGAAATGTTGAGGATGGTAAAAGAACATTGCAGTAACCTTATTTAGGAAATATTTAAGTTTTATGGTGAATATTATAACTGGTGGATAATCCTCGATCAAGATACTAAACTCTACTCCACATGGGAAGAATTTGAAAAACTCTTCTCAGATAAATGGATTAGGGATACAAAAATGGAGGAATTGTTTATAATTCAAGATGAATTAAAAGAAGAAAAGGAAGATATTAATCAGAAGTGTGAGGAGTTATCTAAATACAATCCCTTAATTGATCACTCATTAAAGAGGTTAAAAACCTAAAGCAAAAAAAGAGTAGCAAAGCAAGGTGGGAAAAGGATGATTCAAGGGAAGAATTGAAAAATAAAGATGATGAGGCATGTAGATTACAAAACCATAATAAAAAAATATTGGATGAGGTTAAGAGATTGAATCAAGAAAAGAAAAAATTTCAAAATAAAGAAGAAACGAGGATCTTGGATGGAGAATCTACCAAAAGACTTGAAGATAAAATTTGCAAGAAGGTTGAGGAATCCCTAAATACTGATGAGGTAAAATCAGAAATGCAATCCAGAATTGAAGAAGGACATCAGAATTTGATAAATGGGGTGACATTGTAGCTTCAAAGGGAGAAAGAAGACAAGATTCAAGAAGGTCACCAGAAGATACTTGAAGAAGTTAAACCCAGTATAGAGGATGTATATGCCAAATATGATAGTATTATCTCCAACGATAGAACAATCAAAGAACAAGGAAGGAAGATAGAGGATTCCATTGTCTTTGAAAAGAATATAGATGAAATACACATGCAGAATGAAGAAAAAATGTCAAATGTCAAACCATATTGACACCCTCATTATCAGAAAATATTTCAAGCTGGAAGACAAGAAGATCAATATCTACATTATCAAGGAAAAAGATGGAATACTCATCAATATTCATGGAATATGGGATCAAAAAACTATTATTGAACAAGATAGTATCATAGACCAACATCTACTACAAATTGAAGAAGTTTCAACAACGATAATTACATGGAATCAAGGGAAATAAAAATGTGCAACAACCAGACACCAAGGATTACGAATTTTTTTTTTGATTTTGGATGGATAGATCATCATCAATGACATGAATAAAGCAAGAACATAACAAAATCATATTACCTGGTTTCATCACATGTGAAGACTTTAATTGCAAAGCTTTGAGGAAAAAGATTTTTGAAGGAGGGTACTATGTTATGACCCAAGGGGAGCATATATAGGGCTAAATGTATATGATATGATCCCAAGGGGGGGAATATATGGGCCTAAATGTACATGTAATGTGTAAATATATATGTAATAGGGTCAGCCTAGTAGTAAAGGGGCCTCATGTGCAAGTGTGAATAGCTAGATATAGAGATCATGTATTCATTATTGTAGACAGGTGAATTGTGATGTATAAATTTATTTGGTTATTTGGAGGAGGTTCTCCTATTATTTAAGGAGTTATTGTGTAACTTATCTATCTTGGAGTTGTGCTCCATGCTCACATTGTTGTACATGGTGTGTAATTTTGTTCTTTTATGATAATTTAAGCATTTGGTTCATTACATTACCTTTATACATCGCAATTCATCTATCTACAATAATGAGTACATGGTCTCTATATATATCTATTCACACTTGCACATGAGACCCCTTTACTACTAGGTCGATCCTATTACATATATATTTACACATTACATGTACATTTAGGCCCATATATGCCCCCCTTTGGGGTCATATCATATACACTTTACCCTATATATGCTCCCCTTGGGTCATAATAGTTGCACGATCCTAACTCTTTCAAAATTTCAAGAGACCGAACATACTTTGTTCCTAGATTTAAAAAAACAACATGTTGATTGCAATTATGCTTCACCGCCTGTATGGTGAAAAATATTCTTTTAGTTTTAAGTTGGGTTGGGTTCCCCTTATACATCAGGTTCTCAAAGGAGTGGTGTTTAATTGGGCTCATATCATGTCTGCCAACATCAAGCATTAAGTCAGGAAATCTCAAGAAGCACCCTCAGGTTATTTCCCATGATTTTTATGTTTGGTTATTTAATTGATGTTATTTGTGCAGTTACATATTTTCCCCTTTTAGCATGGAACTGGTCTCCCTTTGAAGAAGAAGTCCACATGTATTGTTCTAAAATGTGGGCAACTAACTGTAAAAACTACTTCTATGATATCCACAATTATTTCATGGTTCCCCTACACCTTATTTTGAAAAATCTACCCGCTCTCATATTCACTCAAGAGGCCATCAACACTATTAAAGAAATTGGTGACTAGTTTATTGATGAGGTATTCTCATACATTAGAATATATGGGTACTAAGGGGCTCCTTATGTTTTACCCAGATATGTCCCAGAAAGATTGACTCTTAGAGAGATTTCTTACCAAACTGTTAGTGTTGGCATTGTTGCATTATTATCAAGGAGTCAAAAAAAGAAATGGCCTTCCTTTCCAATTTCACTAGGCATTTTTACTTTGTCAAATGAAAATCTTGTTGAGATGGAGGTGGAGGAAATGATGAATTTTTGGTTGGACCATGGGAATTTCAAAAAACACTATCCAATAGAAATTGTAAAAAAACATTGTATTATGGTAAAAAATGTCAAATCATACACCCATGAAGATGATTGATTTGAAATTATTTTTTAGAGAGCCAAAAGTTTTTATGAAGTGTCTTAGTGAATTGATGCAATAAGAAATAACTCCAAAATACAAGAATTCCTTGATTGGCAGTTCAAGAGGAAAAATGCCTTCTTAAAAGAAAAAAAAATGAAAAATAGGGTATTGTAGAAAAAGATGTTGATGAAGAGGAGGATGAGAAATCCAAATATAAAACATAGCAGGACCTTAATGTCTCTACACTTAAAAAACAAATGAAAAAACAATATCAACAAATTATTTCAACGGGAGAAGAAGAGCCAAACAAAGAAACAACACAAACACCTACAAAATCCATCGAGGTAAATGTAGATATCAGTACCAACAAAAGTACTAAAAATGTCCACTCAACTATTGTCCCTACCATTTATGCTATTGATATTATAACATCCCCTCTTACCGACAACCCGAAAATTTTCTCAGAAAACCTCAATGTAACATGCCTAATCCCAAGTTGGTTCCCACCACATAATCTTGTTTCTTCTCATAACAATTCTAACATTGGAAATGTCTCACAAAAACAAATTGTGCATGCAACCATCCTTGTGTTGTGCATGATGTCTGTTTCCCAGTTATGCGTGTAGAACTGTTTCCCATCATGCATGGCATTTATTTCCATGTGTGCATGGAGATTTAAGCCTCGCGCTAGACTCTCATGACCATTTCTATGGAAATTAACTAGCATTTAACATTTATTAACTATCATTCCTTGCATATGCAATAGTTATGCAAAACTAGCAATAACATGCAAAGCCATGCATAATTATGTACAATTTTGTGATGTCCCTTTCCAAGTCATTGTTGGAGTAGGAGTTTTTTGGAGTAAGCGCAAAAAGAGAGGTAGAGTGGGCCAAAGGGAACAACTCGCACTAGAAAAGAAGGAAACCAGTGTGACAAAGGTCAAAGGAAGTAGCACATGGCTGGATTTACGAAAATCCGATGCATGTGTTGACAAACCTAGCCATGTTAGGATTAGGGTTTTGGAGTCATACTGTAAGGGTTTTAACCCAGTTTTGTAGTATAAATAAGATGTATGAGGTAGGTAGAAGGATCATCCATATATTAGAGTTTGTGTGTGACAAATCTATTTTGGAGAGTCATTTTGAAGTTTTGAGTCTTTGTATTGTTGAGAGCTATGGAGCTTAGATGGAGTTGATGTAACTAAGGGTCAGGTCGCAAGTTGTGGATCTTGTTGTGATGTTGGCCAACCTCACTACCACTACTAGTCTATGATGTAATACACGCAGTGCTATTTTGATGAAGAAGAGGAAATAAAAAGAAGATCTTTTTGGACGTAGTCCCAGGGGGGTGAACCATGGTAAAACACTTGTGTTACAAATGTGTATAAATTCTTTTGTTATTTATGCAACTATGGTTAAATGGTTGGTGTTGGTGTAGGACAGTTTTGGGTAAAAGTGAAGAATCTTTGAAGAGATTAGAGTAGCGCTGGAAAATAGGGGAGCACGCCGGAAAAAAATGAAAATCAATGTTGGAAATAAGGGAAAACTCACGCCGAGAAAAGAAATTAGAAAGTGGACAAATTATTCCGCATTGGTTGGAAAGTGGACAAGTGATGACTTGGAGAAATGGTTGGATCGAGAACCAGTTGAGACGAAGTCAAGGAGAAAGTGGAAAAACGTAATCCTTTTAGGGTTATAGTTTTTGTAAGGGCTTTGTCCCAGTTTTGTATAAGTATAATTTATTAGGACTTTACAATGGGGATTAGTTGATGAGTGGATCAGTTGATCGTTGATACTCTCTAGTTAGTTTGAATATTATTTGTTAGGGTTTTGATGAGGAGTTCTCAGGGTAAGTGAGAAATATTGCAATTTGTGGAGATCAGATGTAATGAAGGAGGTATTATACAGTATGCAACACTACATTTTGCATGAAAGATGAATAAAGAGCTGAAGCGACAAATCTTTGTGGACGTAGCCCCAAGGGGGGTGAACCATGGTATATTTTTGTTTTATGTGACTGTGTGTAGATTTTATGGTTGCACTTACTTTGATAATATTTTATGATGAATATGTTTCATGTTAAAGGAATGAACACTCGCAATAAGGTTAAGCTAATGGAATCTGTAGAATGTCATGGAATGAATAAATATTATAGCCAATAATTAGATCAGAATCTTGTGTTATAGTAGATCAATGTTTGTCTTTGATCAAATCCATTTGTAATGATTAATAACATCCTTTTAGAATAGTAGTGACAATGCTTTGGAGTAAAATCTAATGAGGGTTTGAGGATTAACAGTAAGTAGGTTGAATGTCTCAAAGAGAGAAACACATCCCATCCCAAGGTTGTAGACATTTGAGTCTTGCAACCACCCATAGAAGCCATCTCAAATGAGACTACGCAATGTACTATGTGCATTGTGTTGCCTTCTGGTATTCAGAAGGGCCGATGATAGAAGGGTTTGTTGGTAATCCTATAGCTAGAACCCATGTCAGCCCAAGTTAACCCAGCAATGGTTTTGTTGCCAGTTGGAACTGATTAGATTAAATCGGGAGGGACATATCATGCAGTATAGTGCGAGGGATTAAGAAAGGGGAATGTTTGTAGGTTGGAGCCCCATGAAAGAAGAGATTGAAATATGGTTGGAAGTTCATAAACTAGAGTTTTCCCAGAAATATAATAGAAGCTCTAGGTTTAAGCTAAGACAGTATCTAGAAAGATACGTATTCAATGAAATACACAAGAGGTTCTTTAGTGAGTTTTCCATGATATTGCAAGAGTGGATAACACGGTTGAAAGGTACCCATTCAAAAAATAGGGTTAGATCATTAGAGTGGACAGAAGAAAGTATTGCGCAGTTGAAGAGGGTGAATAACAAATTCACACGTGCAACAGATTTCTAGCTAGACAACATTGGAGTGGGGTATATCACTGAGTTTGTAGTAGATACATCGAAATATTATAGTGTAGCAGAGAAAGAGTTTCTTAAGGTCCTAAGGGGAAGGTACATTAGGTCATTGTACACTTCTATGAAGACACTATTGCATGATAAAGGGGTATTAACCATGGAATCAGACAACTAAACTACCCTACGTGCATGGGGGAGTTAGGGGAAACCTGAGGAAGGTATGAGATGGAGGGGGAAATGGATAGACAAGATCATAGTAAAGAGAAAGATCGCATTATGATGGATCAAGAGGAGATCTAGGAAATTATGCAGTAGGAAGGAACGATGCGTAGTGGAAGACCATACTAGTACAAGCTCAATAGGAAGAAAAGAGCAGTAGTCGAGAGGGA
The DNA here is from genome assembly GCA_000966675.3 of Picea glauca. Classification (NCBI taxonomy): domain Eukaryota; kingdom Viridiplantae; phylum Streptophyta; class Pinopsida; order Pinales; family Pinaceae; genus Picea; species Picea glauca. Next base: position 5,961 of record JZKD02S2393851.1, read on the forward strand.
AGGCTTGGAGAGTGATGAAGAATAGGTAGAGGATCTCCATGTTGTGGAGAACATTGAAGAAATATGGTGGTCCACATATGAAAGAAATACAAGAGGAGCGAGATCTAATGACGAAGAAGATACCCTTTCCCAGATCTGAATCAGTGTAGAACCTACAACCCCACGTACAATTAACACATAAAAAAAGAAAGAGTTATTTACTAAACTAGTGAATAACGGTCAGAAGAATTTAGGAGATCAGAATAGAAGTGAGGGTACAAGTAGAATTACTAGAAGCAGTACAGGTAGTGGTACAAGTGGAAGTACCAGTAGTAACACCAGTGGGAGTTCAAGTCCAAACAATAGTACACAGATAGTAGTATCGCGCAGAGTAGGTACAACACATTCGATAATGGCAGGTGTAGATCCAATGATAAGACTACCAGAATTCCTTAGGGATGGAACAAAATACCCAGAGAAGCACCTATTCATGTGTGAACGAATATGGGAAGAAAAAAGAATCATTAATGAGGCAACAAAAGTACCGCAATTAGCAATAACATTTAGAAACTGTTCGTTGGATTGGTACATGGACCTTGCAGTAAACAATCCATAGGGTGCGTCAGGAATAGTAGCAGAGATCAAGCAGGAACTGATCACTAAGTTTTAGAGGATGAAATCAAAGGATCAATTCATGAATGAAATGATTGAGGTGAGAGAAAAACCGGGAGAATATGTATAGGACATTGATCAAAAGTTCAAGATGTTGAAAGGTAAATTGAAGTATCCCATTTTTGACATGAAACATAGATAATTGTTTATAAATTCTTTTTTACCACATTTAAAATATCCACTGAGACAACATAAATTTCAAAACCAGGTAGAGGCACTACAAGAAACAATGTGTTTAGAGGAGAATCAATGTAAGCAGTTAGATCCATCTATAGAGAAGCTGAAGGAAGAATTGAATAACTTGACAGTGCAATTAAACCAGAATAAGAGTAGGGAGAAGAGAGAAGTAGTGTGGTGTACCCTGTCCAGATCAGAGGGACATCACAAGAATGAGTGTTTGACATTTGTGTAGTATCTGGGAGTAGGACTACCAAATACATTGCCTACATGAGGGCCTTGGTGTGAAATATGCAAGACACATGGGCATGATCCTTATTGTCACATACCCACTATGACAACCTAGATTTGTTTTTGTCTTTTTTGTCTTTTCTTCGAGGGACAGAATCCTTGAATTTCTATGGGGCATAGCGCAGACCATCCCTTTCCTTATCCTCCTCCATGTGATCATTGGCTATGACCATAGGCCTTACCAAAAAGGCGCTTCTAGCTTTCGTGTTTCAAGATTTCTATGTGCGAGCTCTCCCCAACTCCCTGTCCCCTTGATGTGCCAAAACCTGAAATGGGGTTAACGAGCTCCTTGGCTCCTCTTTTTCCTACTCCATGCGACCACCTTAGTGAACACATGCTAACACCAAATGGCGCTATCAGAACTTGGCTTTCGAGATTCCTGTTGCAAGGAACCCTTGTTCCTCCAATCCCTGAAACCCGAAAGCCTGGTATCATCCGGATATACGGTCCAGATTGCCGACTTGATCAACAACATGGATTAAATCTCGACATTCTACCTTTCAGGATTTTGGCGTGGTCTTCACTACTATTTCCTCGATCTCCAAAACCCCGATGACTTTAGATCTTTGCCACGCGTCCCTACAAATGGACGGTCCAGATTCTTTTGGGACTCCTCCTTCTTACCACAAGACCTTGTCCGGTGACCTAGGGATCATCCACAGAGCGTGTTGGGGTTTCGTGTACCAGGATTTCATGACTTGCGAAAATGAGGGGTCTTGCCCTTTGGTTTGCCAGGTGCCGAAACGTCGAAACTTATTCACACTAAACCGATTCGAGGTTTCGTATACTGGGATTTCGCGACTGGAGAAAATGAGGGATCTTTCCCTTTGGTTTCCCAGGTGTCGAAACGACGAAACCTATTCACAATAAACCAATTTGGGGTTTCGTATACCGGGATTTCGCGACTGGCAAAAATGAGGGGTCTTGCCCTTTGGTTTCCCAGGTGATGAAACACCTAAACCTATTCACACTAAATTGATTCGGGGTTTTGTATACTGGGATTTCGTGACTAGTGAAAATGAGGGGTCTTTCCCTTTGGTCTCCCGGGTGCCGAAACGCCGAAACCTATTCATGCTAAACCGATTTGGGGTTTCATATACCGGGATTTCGCAACTGGTGAAAATGAGGGGTCTTGCCCTTTGGTCTCCTGGGTGCTGAAACATTGAAACCTATTCACGCTAAATCGATTTGGGTTTTCGTAGACCAGGATTTTGCGACTGGCGAAAATGAGGTGTCTTTCCCTTTGGTTTCCCGGGTGTCGAAATGCCGAAACCTGAGAGAACTACTCTTTCTTGTACAAGGTTTCCAGACTCAGATCACATGATCCTTCAGAGGGTTCTGGGGTAATTATCCCTAGGCTTGGTGACCTGACTGAAAATCCTTCCTAATTCACTAAGCTATGAACTCTGTGATAGGGGTAAAGTAAACTCGTGGGTTTACTATAACGGTAGTCTTTTCAAGGAATTCAGTTCGGCTCTGGGATGCGAGGAAACTTCCCGGGAGGAGGTGCCTTCAGGAAATCAATCTAGGACATAGCGTGAGTCAAGTAGATGGAACAAATATCAAGGGATCGGACTCATATTCTGAACTTATTCATTCTATATATAAACCGATTATGGTCATATAAGTATAAGTATGCATCCATTATTTCCGATCAAAACACAAGGCAAACACTTCTATATAGAAACCATTTATGAGCGTATAAACATGAGGATGCGTCCAAGATATTCAATTCAAGATACAAGATATAAACACTTATCAGAAACACTAGGTGTGACATGATTGCTGAGAGGGGTGCTCGTTTCCACCCAATCATAGGCTCAATGAATCCAGATGGATTTACCACTAGCCACCCCCAAGCTAGACCACGATGCTTTAAGATTCAGTCTCCTACTTTCTACTCAATGAAAGTCCAGGACAAAGGTTACTCTCCTTCTCCTCTACTCAGAACTCCCCCATATTTCTAGAGTTCCTCTGGTTTTTCTTCCACGATCCCTGTCACACGTGTTCTCTTCTCTGTCCCCCACACTTCCTTTCTTGCCTTTTTCTTCAAGATTGCGTGTGGTGTGAATTCCCCTATCCATGGTCAGGTCTGAGAGCTTCTACGGATGGGCAGTTCGCCCCTATCCCCTCATTAACTCTTGAGGAGCCTCCACACCTACCATCCTGGTGGGTAATTCATTCCAGGGTCAGAGAGTTGCTTTGGTATTTGAGCAAGTAAAAAGCAGTACGATATTGGTTCAGTGGAAGTTAACACAACCATTCCAGGTCCCTTCCACCACCTCTCATTAGCCATCGTGGTCTCTTTTAGCACATCCCCTCCATAGCAGTCATGCAACACATATTCATAACATAATTTACATTCATCGACCTTTTATACAAAGGTCCATAAAATCAAACATTCACATCTTTGAGTTTTCCATAGTTCTTGGCATATATATATTATTTTTACAGACTAGGGGAAATAGGGTGTTACAATTCCCTCCCCCTTGAAGGAACATCAGCCTCGATGTTTTATCTATCAATATGACGTGTATGTACAGAAGTAAACAAAATTGGATATGCATGTTTCATGGCATCTTCCATTTCCCATGTAGCTTCATCTGGGCAAAAATGTTTCCATTGCACCTTGACCTATGCAATGGTTTGGTTCCCGAGTGGGGTTTCCTTTTTGTCCAATATGCATTGAGGTTATGGGAGGAATTCTCCCTCTGGTTCCACTTGGATCACAAACCAGTCAATTATATGATTAGAATCGTGTACATATTTCTTCAATAATGAAACATGGAAAACATTATGTGCTTTTACTGTGGGAGGAAGTGCTATCCTATAGGCTACAGGTCCCACTCTATCTAGAACTTCAAAGGGTCTGCAATACTGAGGTGCCAAATTTTCACAAGCTCCCATCCTCAGGGAACTCTTCCTGGACCTAACTCTGAGATATATGTGGTGTCTCATCTTGAATTCTCTTGGAGTTCTCTTTCAGTCGACGTAACTTTTCTGTCTTTTCTGAGCGACCTTTAGATTTTGTTTTATCTGAATCACTTGTTGTTCCATTTATTTCAACATATCGGGTCCAATAGTAACTTTGTTTATTGGGTTACTCCAATTGACTGGAGTGTTGCACAATCTACCATAGAGGACTTCGAAAGGACTCGTCTTCAGGGATTCTTGGTAGCCATTATTGTAGGCAAATTCCACCAGTGGCAGGTAATCTTCCCACTTTTTAGGTTTATGCATTACA
>JZKD02S2393851.1:11010-21852 GCA_000966675.3 Picea glauca
AGAATCCGACGCACGCCGTTGATCTGGGCGCGCAAAATCCTGCCGTCCAGATCTGCTTGATGTTTACCACAGGTGTGCTTGCATTCCAAACTTAGGAAAAGTGGGTTTTTAACCCATTCATTTGTATTCTAACCCCCCTTACAAGAAATATCGCTAACATTTGGCTCCATGGGGGATAGAGTCATCCCTGTGATGCTCTAAGGACTCTTTTGCAGATTCAGTGCCTTGTTGTTGGGATAAGGAGTCATTTATTAATCTGAAAACAAAAAACAGTTATTTACAAAAACAAAAGAGCCAACTGCGGCTCACAAAAAACATTTTTTCAATAAATGCCCATTTACAGGGCCACCAAAAACCTTTTTGCCTTCCAGATCCTACAACCTGTAAGTGTTGTTTGCAACTACTTCAAGGATCTTGAAAGGCCCAAACCAGAGGGCATCAAACTTACTTTGCTTGCCCTTGTCTTGCCTGGGTGCATCCCATTTGAGCACCAGATCACCCTGCTCGAATTCTTTCTTTCTACTCTTCCTGTCGAAAGCCTGCTTAATCTTCTGTTGATGATGGTAGGCCCTGTCCATGACCTACTCTCTGATTTGTTGTACTTCCACCATTTGATGAATCCTTCTGACCATATGGTCAGGCTCTCCTTCAAGGTCCTGGAGGAATTTTTCCATAGATAAGGCGAGCTGAGTAGGAAAAACAGATTTTGTCCTATAAACTAGTTGGAAAGGTGAGATGCTGAGGGACCTTTTCGCTGTCACCCGATCATCCCATAGAGCAAATTTGAGCTTGGAGTCCTAGGCCCTTTTATTGTCTTCTATCAGCTTCTTGATGAGATTGATCAGACTTTTATTGGAGGATTCAGCCAGCCCATTCCCTTGGGGATAATAGGGAGTAGAGTGAATCAGTGAGATCTCATACTGTTTACAGAACTTGACTAGAGGCTTAGACCTGAAGGGGGCGACGTTCTCAGTGACAATTCTGCTAGGGCAGCCAAATCTGGCTACAATATCCTGATAATTACTTTTTGAGAAGTGCTCCTGGTGGGGACAGCCTCTATCCATTTGGTGAAATAATTTGTTGCAGTCAAGATCCATCTATGTTGGCCACTTGAGGGAGGATGAATCTCTCCAATGAAGTCCAATTCCCACTGCTGAAAGGGTGTTGAAACTACTACAGGCTTCAATGGCAGAGATTTGAGATGTTTCTTTCCCGAAAAATTCTGGCATTTGATGCAAGCTCTTATTTCTCTGCAGACATTAGGGAATAAAGTGGGCCAGTAATACCCATCTTGGAGAATATTATGGGTTGTGGTCTTCCAGAAATGATGACCCCCACAAAGGCCACTGTGAAAATCAGAAATAACTTGCTGGGATTCTTGTGGGTCCAAGCATCTTAAAAATACCCCTAGAGGGTCCTTCCAGTATAAGGCTTGGTCAATGAGGCAATATCTGACCACCTTGAGCTTTAAATCTCTCACCTTGATCTTTTTCATTCCATCAGGAGGCCTCAATTCTTATAGAAAATACCAGATATCCTTGTACCAGGCGCATGCTGCTAGTGATAAGGCACTCTGGAAATGCACATTGGATGACTCAGCTTGCTCATTGATGAAATTAATTCGCAAGGCTCTGCAATTGGATTCATCCAACAACTTGACTAAACCCTATCCCTTTATCAACTTGGTGGGCTTGATATCCAGATCGAACTCTAGGATCTTGGCAATCCACTTACCTCTCCTTCCGTCTATGTCAGGCTGTATAAGAATGTCCTTCACGGAAGCTGAAGGGACATATGCAGTGATTTTTGAATGCAAGACATAGACTCTAAAATCTTTGAGGGCTTTCACCAAGGCATAAGCCTGCTTCTCCATGATCTCATACCGGAGTTTCGTATCTCTCAATTCCTTGATAAATAAGGCAATAGGTTTCTCTTTCCCCTGATCATTTTTGCTGCAATAAGACTGCTGCTACTGTATCACAAGAGGCAAAAGAAAAAATCAGGAAATCTTTAGAATAATCAGGACTAATTAGCACAGGTGCCTCAGTCAATGCCTTCTTTATTTGGACAAAAGATTCCCTGGGTTCAGCAGTCCATTTTACTTCATTCCCCTTCCTGAGCATGGTTGTGATGTGTTTCACCAACTCAGCAAAATTTGAGATAAATCTTCTCAGAAAATTTGTCTTCCCCAAAAAGGCCTAAACTTCCTTCTTAGACCTGGGAAGTGACAGGGTCTGAAGCACTTCTACCCTGCTAGGGTCAATCCTTACTCCCTCTACTGACACTATGTGGCCTAATAGCTTCCCTTCCTACATAGCGAACAAATATTTCTTGGGGTTCAGGGATAGGCCAAACTTCCGACACTTCAGGAAAACTCTCTTTAAGTGGTGGCAGTGCTCCTTGTCTATCCTGGAGAAGACCGTGATGTCATATAGATAGATTACCATGAACTGGTCTTTCTCCCCGATGAAGGCTATGTCCATGGCTCATTGAAATGTTGCTCCTGCGTTCATCAATCCGAAAGGCATTTTGTCATACATGAATGTGCCCCAAGGAGTGGTGAAGGTCATTTTCTCTCTATCCTCAGGCATGACTGATATCTGATTGTATCTAGAAAATCCATCAATCATGGATATTCTAGATGCGCCAGTGACCTTTTGCAATATGTGTTCCATGTTGGGCAGGGGGTAATTGTCTTTCCTTGAGCTTCTGTTCAGGTTCCTGAAATTGACACAGAGTCTGATTTCCCCACTTTTCTTTCTCACCGGGACCAAATTGGCCACCCAATCGGAATATCTCAAGGGGAAAATGATTCGGGCATCTAGTAGATTCTTCACCTCTTTCTCCATGATAGGTAGCAGCATGGGATTTATCTGCCTCGGCTTCTGCTTGAATGGCTTAGCCTCTTCCTTCAGTGGGATCTTGTGCTCAATGACAGATGTGTCATACGTCTTGAGATCTTCATAGGTCCATGCAAACACATCAAAAAACTCCCTCAGCAACTCAGTATATCCAGCCCTCTGCTCCTTGGTCAAACTCTTTGACATCTTGACAAACTTAGGCTCCTCTGGTGTGCCAATGTTGCACTCAGCCGTGTCAGTGTCATCACCTGAAACTCTTCGCTTTAATGCCACATCATTCCCATCAAACAATCTTTCTAATGGGACCAATCCCCTCGGAATGTGATTGCTAGGCAATTGAATAATGTCATGCTTTGTTATTTTACTTAGCAACTCACCCCCATCCAAACTTTCTTCAGAGACGGAATCTTGATCGATATGCAGCTCTAAAAACTCTTCGATAGTCTCCAAGAATTTCTTGATCTCAATTCAAACACCTTCCAATGCTTGACATTGTTAGGTATGGAGGGCCTGTATTTTACTTCTACATCATACCTAAGCTTGGGCGGCAAGGGTACTTTGAAATTGCTTGCTAATGTAGCCAAGGAATCTACCACTGTTTTCTCCTCTCTTGGGATGAAAGAAATGTTAAATGCTGAGAAGAAACTGTCAATTAGGTCCCATACCTCATTCCTGTAACTCCTGAGTCGAGGATGCTTGGCCTGATAAATGCTTCTGATCTGCTGGACTACCAATTCTGCATCTCCGAACACTGCCACCTTCTGGATTCCCATTTCCTTTGCGGCTCTTAATCCTAGGATAAGAGCTTCATACTCTGCCACATTGTTGGTAGCTTCGAATTCTAATTTGTATGACAGAGATGTGGTCTCCTGAGCAGGTGACACAAAAGCCACCCCAGCTCCAGCACCTTCTCGGGAACAGGATCCATCAAAAAACATTTTCCAAATTGGGGTGATGGAGGGAGGAAATTCATGGGAAGCAGTGGGCTGCCTTCTGAGTTTGAGAAGAGGCACGGGGGCATGGGTGAGCTATAGAAAACTGGAGCCTAAATTAGTGTCCAAGGCAAAAATGGGATGATTGGTAGGGTTGGCTTCATCACTGATTATGTAGGCCAGTTGGGCTTCCCTGTACAGTCTTCTATTCTCTCCTCCAAACACTAGAATAGTAGCATATGTGAGGTTCATCTGCAAGGTTCCCCCCAATATTTTAATCCAAGATATTGATAACAACATACCAAACTTGGGGGGAACATTAGCTACTACAATATCCATGACCACACTTTTCATGGGCAGTTGAAACAAGGTCACAACCAGGTCTTTAATGACTCCAAGACACTGAACTCTCCTGGAGTCAAAAGAATAGAGGTCATGATAGGCTCGGGTGACTTCTAGTCCTAACTCTTCCATGATAGTTTTGGGCATGAGGTTGTGAGAGGCCCCTGAATCCATAAGGAAATTATGCAGTACTTTATCATGTATGTTCAAGGAGGTGTAGAAGGGAGGGGATGAATCATCTCTATCTTCTACCATAGGGCCAAGGATAACTGCAGGCTTTTCATCTTGGAGGTTTATAGAGTTTGTGGGAGGGCATGAGGCTTCAGATTTCAAAAGCTCAGAGAAGCGTTTTTTGAACTCTTCATGTTTGATTAGCTCGGTGAGGGGCACAGGGATTCTGATCTTTTGAATCTCACGTTCAAAATTAAAAGAAGATGTGAGCTTTGGAATTTCTCTTATTTTAGGAACATGATTGTGGACAAGGGGAGAGAGGGGTTGAGCCTTCTTACCTTTGTGACTGTCTGCCACTATATTAGCAGGCTTCTCTGTTCTAGTGGACTGCTCAAGAATATCGGGAGCTGTTGTCCTTTTGTCGGACCTCAGGTTATACCTGCCTCGGCCACCACTAGCCTTGTCTCCCTTGCTCAGTTCATTTAGCTGACTATCCATGAGAGACTCTTCATAAGCTATTTGAGTCAGATGAGGAAAAGGGGGAGTGTCTTCTAAGCAGTGGATTTCAGGATAGAGCTCCTCTGTCTCTCTTTCTTCCTCATCGGCCACAAAATGGTTCTGAAAAGGGGCCTGGATTCTCTGGTCTTCTCTGTCCCTTCCCCTCTCTTTGTGCATAGTCGGGGGAGCGATATTATTTGGCCTTCTGAAACCCTCTTTGATTTTGGTGCCCTGCAGAACTTTGTACATTTTCTTCCTTTCCACCTTCAATCTTTCCATCTCTTCATACAGGAACTTCATCATCTTGGTCATTTCATCCACTTGAGTGTGGGGCAACAATGGGCCAGAAGTTGAGGCTTCAGACTTTCCCTTTCTTCTGTCTGCGTCAGCCTTGTTCCTCAATCTGTCAGCTACTAATATGTTGGATTCCACCTCTATGGCTGCATCTTGCATTTGAGATAAGGAGGCGGCTCTTCTTTCTCTTAATAAAAGGCAGAAATCAGGGTCAAATGCACCAGCATAGGAAATTTGAGCAGAGGCTTATGAGGGCTTTATCTCTATAGGAATATTATTATACATTTTATTGAATCTTTTGGAGAAGTCAGAGACAAACTCTCCTTCCAGTTTCTTCAGAGACCCAAAATCTGTCATGTAGTACATGTAATCTTTCCTATCTCCCCACTGCCTCAAGAAAACACTATCCAGGGCTTCAATTCCAGCAATAGATCCTGGGGCCAGCCCTCTAAACCATTTCCTCACCTCTCCATCCAGGCTCTAGATGAAGACTCTCATCCAGACATCTTCATTTTCAATGTTCAGGTTGTCTACATAACTGTAGAAAGCAGCCAAGTTCTCTTCTGCAGTTATGTCCCCTTCTCCAGTGAACTTGGGCATGTATTTCAAGTAATCTCCAGTAGGGAGAGGATTCATAGGATGGGGTAGGATTAAGGGAGAATATCTAGCAGCGACTATGGCATCCATTCTATTCAGAGGGGGATTAGCACCAGCCATTGGAATATTAGGTGGAGGAGAACTTGGAGGAGAAGGAGTTCATGAAGGGGCTACTGGGAATGAGTCTCGAAGTGGAGTGGGAAACAAGAGAGGATCCAAGGAGAAGGCTAACGAACTCAAGTCAACAGGTGCTCCTTTCTCTGCAGGAGTGGGAAAATTTCCTGTAGTCCTGGGTCTATGCCAAGGAACAACTTCAGAGGAGAGGGGAGTGACAAGAATTTCTCCCTCCAATCCCAGACCAGGAGGGGAAAACTCAGCAGGAACACTCCCAAAATTTAAAAAATGAGAAACCTCTGAAGGAGGCCTACTGAGAAACTGGGGAGGAGAAAAAGGAGTTCTCACAGAAGGAGATGGCGGATTACCTGATTCGGTGATGGAAACTTCTTCTGCAGAGATATTTCCTCTTCTGAAAACCGCTTATGGGTCAGCTTCAGGTGTCGCTAGAGGCAGTTGTGGATGAGATCGCGTGTGTCTGCCTCTAGAAGCCATAATTAGGATAATGGGTTCACTCCAGTGGAGTCATCACAATGGAGTCGCCAGGTGCACAGTAGCAATCTCAGTAGTTATGATATTTGATGCACCGTTAGAATTAGCTGATCATTGTTGTTCAATCCTGGGGAAAATATTCAACTTCGTCCCCGGCAGCGGCGCTAGAAATGTTAGCGTCGGAAGTCACTCCTGGATTGCTTGCAGGAGTAGAGCCCGACACCCATCAGTTTAATGTCACGATTTATTTGTAAAGGGGTGATCAAATGGAGATAAATACTCGAGGAGACATCTCTCTAACTTAGGGACTGTATCTGGTACGTAAAGAAAAAAGGAGGTCTGGAATCCTAACTTCAGCCAACGGGTTGATTAAAAGGTGAGCAGGTGGAAGACTTGATAGGAAGGGTGGACAAACAGCTTTTGGCAACAGGATTTTGACAATTTGCAGAAGAAAGACTCTGAATGCAAGTTCCGCTTGGTTCAGGGTCTCAAGGAACTGAAAGGGGACTTGACTGGATCCTCCAATTCCAAGTCACTCAGCGATGGGAAAATCAAAAGAATTGATTAGAGACGGCGCAACCATTACAGTGATCCATCACAAAATCATCATATAATGGCTACAGCTCGACTGGACCCTCCTATTCCGAGTTTCTCTAACACAATGTAACAAAGACGTAAAATAAACTGGCATTCATAAGGCAAGAAGTCTCAAAAGTCTATACATAACTAGAGTAACAGTGTTTCATTAAAGGTTTACAACCGAGATCTCTGCTCAACCATCGATAGATACAAAAATGGCGAAAACACTTTCATATACTCAAAACAACCACAGCAATGAAATCGAGACGTTGCATTAAAAGCTTTGCGTCTGCATGGCTTCTGACAATCTACACCTGTGATCTTTGACTAATTGGGCACCTATGGCGGACGCAATCGAACTCCTGACAGTTCCGTAGGTGAATCGACATGCTCTTAACTCGTCACCGAACTTTCCCATTATGGCAGAGGCGATGTCTAACTACCACCAACTGCTTCAATAACTGCTTCATTGGGATTGAGGATGGCCTAACCAACTCGGCATTTCTATGATGTGGCAGTTGCTTAATGGTGCCATTTGGATCAGCTTGAATGGCCTTTCTTTCGGTGCTGCTTCGTTGGACTACTGCGAGGGATCTCCTTATGATGGATGAGGACGAGGGCATGGGGAGAATTATGGCGGGAGTCTTGTTAGTGGATGAGGAATGCCACGGGAGATGGACGGGACACAGGTGGAAACAATAGGAAGTGCAGGAGTCAAAGCATATGGTGGAAGGTGTTGAGGTAGAGGAGACACATGGCAGGGGACGAGGGGACTCGGAAGGTGAGTGGATGACAAGATGGGGGGAAGGGACCACCTGGGTGGAATGAGGAGAGGCTAAAGGGACAGGATCCTGCCACATGGCAGGTGAGGAAAAGGTGGCAAGGAGGGAAGTGGCACAAAAGGAGGCATGACATGGAAGGGGTCCGCAAGGTTAAACGAAGAAAGGTGATGGGAGTCTGGATCGCCTGTGAGCCATTGATCTGGGCTCACCAATCACAGTCGTCAGAAAGATGCACCTCGGATTCTGGACCACCCCCCTCCTCTTAAAGGTAGAAAGGTGGGGGGGGGTCCGGAATCGCCTCGTGCGTCATTGATCCGAGCGCTATGATCGTGGCCATTGGAGAGATGCACCCCAGATTCCGAACCCCACCCCTCCGCTTAAAGGTAGAAAGGCGGAGGGGGTTCAGAATCCGACATGCGTCGTTGATCAAAGCGCGTGAAATCCTGTCGTCCAGATCTGCTTGACGTTTACCACAGGTGCGCTTGCATTCCAAACTTAGGACAAGTGGGTTTTTAACCCATTCCTTTGTATTCTAACCCCCCTTACAAGAAATATCGCTAACACTTTCCATCCCACCAATGCAATGAGGATGAGTAACCATGAGTAATGGAACTCAGAGCCCCAATATTAAGTGTCCTTGCAAGTAGAAATGAATTTAGTAAGTAAGGGGCCTAGCTCATCGATGTCCCCTTTGTACACTGCGATGTAGCTGCTACAACTCCCGTTGGTACCTCCTTTTTTATACATTTGCACATTAGTTTGGAACCTGATAGCCTTGTTGCAAATATGGTCATAGAATCATTGATGTCACTGATCCTGATTCCCCTGTTGCCTCTCTCTGCACCATACTTCACCTTTATTTCATCCGAGATGGATTTTGCTCTCCTTTTGTCCTTGAAATACTGCTCTAGCTTCTCCCCATCTATGGGTAGCCTTGTGATTGCTGCAATTAGGCCAACTTTAATAGGCACTAGCCTATCCATCCAAATAATTCCTCCATGCACCCTTGTGAGGAGTTTCTTCACACATCCATTGATGTGTTTACCGTGCCCAAAGTGCGGTATGTCTAGAAAATTCATGATGCATGTGTTGTATAACCCCAAGATCCATTGTGCAGGCTCCAATAGTGGTGTGCATGATGGACCCTCTCCCCTTCTCTCCAAGTATCTTTGTGGTGCTAAGTCTAGGAATTTCACTACGTCCACCATGTCATGGTCAGAGTATTTAAGGGAATCTACTCCTCCCACCATTTAATCGTCGAACTTCACTCCCTTGGGGATTTTTGGCATCACTATACCCAATTCCACCTGTGTGCATTGTACGCCTTGTGCACTGCTCTCTGCTCATGCCTTCTTTTTCCCTTGTGGGGAGGATACCCCAACCTATGGTACAACCTATTTCTCTGATTCATGCCCTGGTTTCATCTCTAGGCCCTATTGCATTGAATCTGTGGCTCGTTTTCCCTATTGTGGCCCTTTTCCCTTAGACGCATGAGATTACATCATTTCTGCGTCCTCCTCTTGTTGTTTGGCCTCTTGTGCAGGATTTTTCTCCTCCTCCACATGTATGGTAGTTAGCTCGTACCCTAGTGTGTGGATCTTCTCCACGTCCACGACTGTGGGCATCTCCTGCATTCCTTTTTCTGTCACCCGAGCACTACTTATTGTTTTCCTCCCAACCCTGCTCGACGCTCCAATGCATGGTGGAGACATCCTGGTGACATTCAAGTTGTTGATCTCTAAATCTGCACTGGCTCTCGCAAATTCTTAGTCTTTCACACTTAGACTTCGCTCTTCTTTCTTATCCTTAGCACACAAACAAAATTGACCACATTTCCCCCCTTTTTCGACTTTTATAGTGGGACAAAAAAATGACAATTGTTCCGCACTGACAGCTTCCACTTTTTCACTTTTTCCTGTGCACTCCACTTTTTGTGTCTGTCAATTATGTTCTTGCATGCAGTGTCTTCAACACTAGTTTTTATGTGGTGCACTTGTTAATGACATCAAAACCTCTAATGTTATCCTATCTTTTTGTATTTTTGTTACATTTCTTCTTTTTATGGATTTTTGTCTTTTTCTTCTAACATCTACTATATACAAGATGTACAATAATACCTTCTCTTTCTGTTTTTACCTTAGTTTGTTAGGTCAACTTTCTTGATACAGTTTCATTCGACTGCCATTCACTAGTCCTATGAGCTTCTTCCCTGCAAGATATTTTAGTTGCACAACACCTCCATTTTTTATGGCCTCTACTTGGTAAGGCCCTAACCAGTGCATATTGAATTTCATAGGGTGTTGTAAATGCCAGTTGTCATAGAGGAGAACTAGGTCTCCTTCCTTAAATATTTTCTTCTTTATGTGCCTATTATGCCAAGATTTGTCCTTTTCGTTATGTACTTCCTGGTGGAGTCCTGCTAAAATTATGTCTTCTTCCAGCTCCATCAAATAATCTAATATTTCCTATGGAATACCTTTTTCTGTCATGTTGGTGATTGTTGCAATGCATAGACTAGGTATTAAATAATCTAATGGAACCACTGCTTCATGCCCATACACGAGCCTGAATGGTGTCCATCATGTCAGCTTCTTGAATGTAGTACTGTAATCCCATGAGACTGTTGATACCTTCAAATCCCAATCATCCCTATTGATATTCCAAATCTTTGTCAATGCATTCTCTAGAATTTTATTAAAATATTCTACTGTACCATTTTCCTGGGGATGGTAAGGTGTGCTCTTTTGATGATGTATCTCAAATTCTTATGTCATCTCTTTGATTTTACTGTTAATAAAATGAGTTCCTTGATCCCTCAATAAAATTCTGGGACATCCGAATCTAGTTACCACGTTTCCAAAGAGAATCCACACTACAGTTTCCGCGCTGCAATACTTGACTGGGGTTGCTTCTGCCCATTTGGTTAAGTATTCTATTGCAATGATGATGTATCTGGATCTTGATCTCCTTTCTAGTGTACTAATAGGTCCAATCAAATCCACAACCCATTTATCAAAAACTTGTAAATTTACTTGGAGCATAAGTGGTATTTCATCCCTTATGGATGGTTTCCCCACCCTCTGATAGACATCAAAGTTCTAACAGTATTCCTTTGCATCCTTATGTATTGTAGGCCACCATAATCTTGCATGCAACACCTTCTGTGCTTTAGGATTTCCT
>JZKD02S2393862.1:0-15736 GCA_000966675.3 Picea glauca
TTAATTTTAAATTTAATATTATCCAACAAAAACCTCCGAGTAATATTTAAATTTTAAACTTAATATTATCAAACAAAATGGTTTCGCATTACAGCGTGCATGTCCCAAGATCCATCGAAGTAATTTAAGTTCTTTATTTAATTATAAGAGGCGGATTTTGGGATGGGATAACATGGTTAGAGTTTATTATTTAATAATAATAAGCATTTAATTTATTTATCTTCAAGTAATATTTTTTTTTGGAAATAGTAATTGTTCTATTATTCAATTAAGAATTAAAGGTAATTATCTAATACATATAAGTTAGTAATCATTACAATATACTTATATGAGTTTTATTCATGTTATTATGAAATTTGATCCGGGGTGGGGAGAATAAGAATCATTCCTCACAACCATCCAAGCTACATCTCAATGACAATAATAAGCATTTAATTATAACAAAAAACTCTTAAAATCATCATTTAATTATAAGAAAAAGAATCTTATAACCTTGATACACCCTTAATCTTAGGATCTTTGTTGCATAGTTGACAATTGAATCTTGGAATCATCATTTAATTATAACAAAAAGAATCTTATAACCTTGATACACTCTTAATCTTGGGGTCTTTGTTGCATAGTTAACATTTGAACTCTTAAGATATGGATTGTATTTAATTAAAGAGGGAAAGTTTATGAATCTTATTTATTAGGTTGTTAATTGGGTTTAGCTTGAATGGTTGTGAAGAATAATTATTATCTCTATATATATTGAAAAGTTGCATTTGATTCAATTAAATAGTTAGACAACTATTGGAAAAAAAAAAAATTATTAAATAAAATATATTCTAAATTTGTAAATAATAAAAACAATAATTATAAAAAATAAAAATAATAATAAATAGTTTTAAATATAATTAACAAGATTGTATTTTTTTTTTAAATTGTAAATGATAATATAGATAATTACAATTATATATATATATATATATATATATATATATATATATATATATAATAATTATTATAATTATAAAATATATATTATAACACTTTTTTTTTAATAAAATTTCTTAATATTACTACTAAGATTTTTTAATAAACAGAAATTTCATACATTTTTTACACTAAAGAAATATAAGCAAAACCATAACAAATAAGAAGAATTTTAGTGTGAACTTAGATAGAAATACAAACACAAAAGTTACAATATACAAGTAAACCTATAAACATACATATATGGTTTGGTTGTTTAAGTTTTTTAATTAATATTTAATTTTTTTTGTTTTATATTAGAGATATATTTTGTTAATGTTGCAAGGATATAAACCTATTGAATTTTGATAATCATAAACACGGAAAAAAAAATGTAATCATAAATACATAACATTCCCTCCACTTTGCCTTTGAAATGTTTAATGTTTAACCGTGGATTAATCATATGAGACTAAATAGTGTGATCTTCTTATATGTGCATAAAGGGAATCTTTCCTCATTACCCATCCACCCATACATAATTCTTAGTGGAGATGGACTTTAATTACATAATGTGATAACGTTATATTTCCTTTAGTTCTCTATACACTTTTACTTTTGTTTTCATCTTATTCTTTATTTATAAATATTTTTTCTTTTTTCTCTTTATTTATCTTATTTTTATTTATAAATAATTTTTATTATTATTTATTTGTATAATAAATAAAATAAAAATTATTCTTTATTTGTATATTTGTCCTCTTTAATTATGAGTGAAAATTCAAGAAACTTGTGGATGAGTTCTTTGAAGGATGTGACCATTATATGGGAGGAAAATACTACATGGGCATTTTCTAAGCCAAAGGTCATGATAGTGTACATAAAGGACCCCCATTCTATCGCAAAGGTGATTTTGGATTGATCATCCTCTGTGTTTCAAACTTGATGGTACCTTAAAAATTCGTCTGTAAAAGAGTAGGCTTCCCAACCACCAACATTTTCCAACACATCATCTGTGAAAGGTGTAGGGAAAGGGTCATGGATGCAGGCTGCATTGAGACTTCTCATATCTACACATATTCGAATATCATCGGTCTTCTTGGATTGCAACACCATATGGCTAGTCCAATCATACTCCTCCATAGGGACAATAATGCCAACATCCAACATTCAATCCTATTATTTGCACACCTTTTCTTTATATTTGGGATTTAATCGATAAGGCCTTCTTTTGACTAGTTTGGCATCTAGTTTGAGTTGAATGTTCATGGTCCCCAATGATCCTACAATTCCTTTCATTTCAGAAAATCTTAGAGGAAAAAAGTCCTCATATTCCTTGAGGAGATCAACAACTTGAGTGACCATCTCCTTATCCCAATAATCTCCAATGATGGCCATCTTGGGCGTTTCCTTAGTGTCAATATTATGTTTCTTGGTTTTAATCAGGCCATTATAGTTCAATGCGTCCATCTCTTCCACCTTACCTTTTAGTGCACTTTCTCCTTCATATTCTTTGATCCAGAATGTTGCATGGGTCATCGTCATCAATATTATAGACATCGATCTTCCAATAATGTACTTTCTCTTTTAGTTTTTCCACCATTTGATGATATGAGAATACCACCCTGGGTGTGGTTTCCTTTGGTTGTCGATGAAAAATAAAATCTTTAATCTGGAAGAGAGCCTCTCTTTGAGTCAAATATTTTTCTATGAAGATGAATCTTAAGAAAAAATGGGAGCTCGTATGGGTCCATTCGATTGTTTTCCTCCAGAGCTCATCTTGAATATACCAACTCCTAAAGACCATATCCAAAGTGTGGATGAATTGATGGACCCATTGGGTTTGAGGAATATTCTTAGCAGTTCAACGTCATTCTCAAAACGAAATGAGTTCTAGGGGATCCTTAGTACCCTTGTACCGATTGTCCAATTAAAATCAATGATGGGATGGAACTGAACTTTTATCAACTCATCCACTTGCACCCAACTTTGAATATTCAAGCAATGTGTCACCCACCACTGCACAAGTGTCCCTCAGTTGGTATTACTTCAAGAAGAGGCAAGGAAATATTACTTAAGAGTTGACCACCGAGTTCATAAAAATAGTGATTATCTTGGGTGTGTCTCCCAATAACCCAGATGTACTCCTCAATTATTTTGGGGGTATACATACCCATTTAGGGAAGCAAGTTACGCTCTTCAAACTAAGGACAGTTGATGATGCCTATGTGCAATAACATAACTTGGAGCATCCATGTCCTAGATCCTTTGTTCCATAGGGACAACCTTCTCCATATGTATGAGAAATGCCTCTACCATTCGTGTCCCATTAAATCATGGAGAATCACATAGCTTAGATACTATCCACCGCACTACTTGTGTTATCCTCACACATCTACGAGTGGAGACTTAATACAAATTTTTTTACCACCTGTCCATGGCATCTTCAGAATCAGTGTCATAATATTTAACACTTCACCAACTTAACTCTCAATTTGTGGTGGGGTTGATGTAATCCTCCCTACACCCAATGATATTATAGATTTTTTCAACAACTGAGATCTAGACATCCTCATCCACTAGATCATTGTATATGTCCCCTTCATATGGATCCAGAGGTGCTCTACACGCAGGGTGTCTGCCTCAAATGACATATGCCTCTTCTTCAAATTCAACATTGCATTGTTATCAAAGGCCAAGTTGATGCCAAACAATGTGGGGTATGGGTCAAAGTCATCAATAATATCTATGACCTCAAAGTCAGCCTTGGTCTTCACCCCTTTTATATTTACTTCCACTTGCTCTAGTCAACCTATAGGATATATATTATATTGGTTTTCCAACCACAACTAGATGGGAGACTAGACCAAGTTCAGTTTACCCATCACCTCCCAAGACTTCTTCAACAATATATTCATGTCGGAACCCAAATCCAACATAACTCCATCCATGTCATAGCCACCAAGCTCTGTTGTCATCTTGAATTCGCGCCCCATGCACTTTTTCTAACTGACTTGGCATAGTTTTATTTTTGGTAGGGGAGATGATATAGCCTGATCTGTCATTTCCATCCCCATAGTGGCTAGCATTCATGTCAACTTATGTGAAGCATCAAGATAATTGATCAATCTCAAACAATAACGTAAGAAATTACTTACTTGGTCCTTTTTGTATGTCTCGCGGCCCAAGTTGGGCAATGATTCTTTACACATTTCACACTTCAACTCTTCAAGATGGTGTTCCTCCATCAACCTTTGTGTCATGGGATGCAATTCCTCGCACATACGGGCTTTCTCCAATGATTGTTGCATCACATACTACAACTCTTCTTAGGCGTGATCCTCTTCTAGTGACCTTTGTATCACCCAATACACTTATTCCCGAATATGGGCCTCCTCCAGTGACCTCTATGTCATTTGTTTCACTTCTTCACAAATCTGAGCCTCCTCGAGTGATCTCTATATTGCGCACTGCAACTCTTTGTGTTCTCTTTCTTCCTCAATAATTCTCTATGCATCGCGCATAAACTGGTTCAATAGGGAAACATTGATCTTAGGAGGGGGTTGTGTTTCTTTTCTGATCTTTCCCTCTAGATTCTGACCCAAGCTCTCATCCTGCTTGAAGTCCCTTCCTATTTTTTCTCCTCCTCGAGTTACCACCCAAACATCGACTTATTCATATTTCTTCTTATTCTTTTGTGGCTCTACATGCACCATTGTAATGCATCTTATTTTATTCCCACTCCTTCACTAAGTTGAGACAATCCTCTGTAACATGTTTAGGACTATAACAGTATGCACAAAGCATAGGTGGTTTGGTACAAAACCTTGATATATGACCAATTTCTCCAAAATTGAAACAAGTGGGGAGCCTACCTCCCTCTCTGCCATATCCTCATTCGTGACCATTCCCATAACCTCCTCTGGGACCTCCTTGGTATCCACCTCTCTTAGCACCTCCATGATCACCATTATTTTGTTCTTCCTGTACTTGAAATGCATCATGGGTATTGTCTTGCATCAGCTGGAATGATCGACAGTTGTTGACATCATTCCCCATGGATTTGCAGAACTCGCAGAGCAGAGTATGGTGCATCTTTCGATACTTATGAAAATTTGGGTAGCAGGGTGGTACATGGCCCCACTGTCAACATATCTCACACCAATCCATATATCCAGTTGGGAATGGACTCGACACATCTGTCGCCACATATTTCAGAAGTACAAAGAACTCAACCATGTGATGCCCCTCAATGTGACATGTGGTATTGCAAATGTGCTCACACATGACTTTCATATTTTCCATATCTTGCAACTGCATTGTCAGGTTGGTCAGTTGTGACTACACTTGCACCATTCCCACCGAAATATCTATCCCTCCTGGCATAGCTTCGAGGCACATTGCAATTTATACCACCTCTACTTGATTCGTCACCTTATTTTGGGTGAGCGGGACTCGGATATGGGAAAGAATCCTCCCAATAAACCACTCTTTGTGCTACACTTTCTAAATTAAAAATGTCAGCCTATCTAACAAAATATTAAATAATTGGTCATAATCCCACACGATTTCTCCTTCCTTCTGCTTAATCTTTGTGATACATTGAGATTCTTCCTTAGGTTTCTATAATTCCCTAAGAAGATATTACTTAATCTCTATTAGGTACCTCGTCTATCCCGCTGGCGTAGTGGCCTTGTATTTCATGTACCGCGTCAAGGCTCTATCCGTAAATGTGGTTTCCAGTTGCGCGATCTTTGTTGCTTCGTCTGTGATCCTATTCATAGACCATATTGCTTCACACATGAACCAATGTGTTCTGGATCATCCCTACTCGTTCCATGGAACATGGGTAACCTCAGGATATTGTCTTGATTCGCCATCTTCGAGCATAAACTAACTCCTCCTATCTGACCGATGTTTGTTAGAATTCTCAATACCGATACTTCTCTTGGTGAAGTAGCACTAACTTCTCCTTCTTCTCCACTCATCTCTTCTCCTCTGTTTTCTTCTACTCTTTCTCCTATTGCAATCGATTCACTATGTTTTGTTCTTACTTATTGATTACAAACACGCAAGGGAGGTGGTTCAAAGGGGGGATAAGTCGATCTCCTTCTAACATTTCTTGTGATGGGACCCAGAGAGTTTCCTACTTGTAGTCACGCAAGACTATATACGATCACCAATTCTTCTCCCCCACCATTAGGGGATCCTATGTCTTCCTTCCTTCCTCATGTGCCTCTACTTTGTGCATCATCGTCTTCTGAGGTTGCAACAATCTGCAATAGCCAAGGAGTTTGGACTTTGTCACTTGGGCCCTTAGTACCACTACTAATACTACAGGTGTCCCCACTGGACACCCTACACTCAACATCACACTTCTTCACGAGCCTATCTTTGTATGTGCACCACTCCAACATAACACTTTCTTCCACACTTCCTCCTAGTGCGGTCTCTTTTCTCTTCATTGTGGGCATGACCCCTCATTGTGTGTCCCTTGCTACTTGTTTTCCACCTCTCTTCTCTACTTTACTTCTTAGCTAAACCCTTCTTAAGTATCTCTCAACTCTCTCTCTCCTACTTTCTTCTAGGTCCATCCCATTCCTCACCTTGTCTCACCAAATTTTTTATCCTCCCCAACGGATCCATCTCCTCTCTCATTTTCTCCCATATTTGAAACCCCCCAATAGTGCTAGGGGAGTTTACTCAACCATTCTATCAGGCTCCATGCAGATCATCCCTTTCTCCACAAACAACATTTTTATCCAAAGTGGAATCTCCTCTAGCATTTTTTTTCTTGGACCTTGTACAACTTTTCTTTCAGCCTCATTGAAAGAATCAATGTATTCCACAACAAACCCAATGACGTATCCCTCCTTTACTCAAGAAAACTAGAAGTTAATGGCTCAAGTTCCCTTATTTTCCAATTATTTCAGTCTATCAAGCATGACTTGATCAAAAACCACTTGTTTTAAAGGTCGCAAGGAAGAATTGGTAGCGTTTTTCCTTTTCGACCATTCATACAACAAAAAGGGAAATTCAACAAAGAACATCTCATGCATATCAGTGTAAAGATACTTATCTTTCCATCTCTTCACATTCACTCTCAATCCCTGAGTTTCTCGCAGGGAAAACTCATGCTCCTTTGTAGTTAACCAGTCTTTAATTTCCTCCCAACATGGATACCACCTCATCTCTTTCCTTCATCCTCCAATACAATACTTTCAGGTCCCAACAACGAAACCATTTATTGGCGTTGTTTCACGATTGCACGTGTCCTTCCTAACATTGGGGAGTTTAGACCTAGGGTTCATCTAGAGTTGACCAACATAAACCCCAAAGCGTCGACATATCAATCTTCAGCCAAGGCGGAAGAAGGTCTTACCCGACATGCAATGAGGAACAAAGAGACCATTCATTCTGGTGATAGGGATGAAGGGATAACTACACAGGGATCCATTCGGGTTTCCATTCATGCACTCCATTAACATCAACTTACTCTATTAATATGTAAAACAATACACACACATATCTAGATAACACATAAGTGACACACAATAGATCAAAACAGATGCATATTTATTATACATTCCATTCCATTCAACACATACATACATTAAGCAAATTATATCCAGCACCAACAAAGTCTATCCAACACCAACAAAGTCTCATGACTTCTTTAGGTAATTCTCTATAATTACAACACATTGTGCCATGCACGTTCTTTTAAACCTAAGACATATGACAGATTCATACTTATATTAAGAAGCATTACAACATTACAAGGCTCAATGTGATCTCAACACACAATAGGAAACTCAATGAATCTTCTATATGAGTGTCTAACTCTCTAACTCTATTTTTTATATCGCTGCTTCCTTTTATATCTTTTTCTGCTCGGGAGCTCTATGTCTTTCAATTCCGCTCCACTTGTTCTATTGATGAACTACCTCACACGCTTTTGGCACCTGCCTGCAATCCACCTAGCCTTCTGGAATTGGGGCAATCTTAAGTGCCTTGCCAACTCATCCTTTGTTAACTCTGCATTCCCTTATGTTGTCGGTAATAATCATTCAAGAAGATTTCTCGATGATTCCTTTCTTGATTCTATCGTGCATCTTCTTGATTTCTGGTGCACATAAAAAATCAGGCCGACACATTTAATAGGCCTCGGACTTTGCGCACAATATCAAAACTTGGTCCAATAAGTGCTTCTTATGATTCTCAAGCACATTAGCTTAGTTGCACGCAAAAATGGAATGGGTGTGCACAAAACTTGGGATGAGTGTGCACAACTGCATTTGTAAGTGCGCGTGAGATTAACCCAAAACTTTGGGTGCCAACAAATTTCCTTAGAGAGACTCAAAGCCATCATTCTGTAGGATGCCCTAGATGAGAAAAGACTAGTTGAGGGAACTCATCCAAGCGAGCAATCTCATTTAGGGGAGGCTAAAGAGATTCTCATCTAGGGGAGCCCAGAGAACTTCTTCGTGACACCACTTCTCTTGAGCAAATACTAGTTGCATTGGAACAAGTGGACAATAACCATCAACACATGGCTCAAGGATATTACACCAATATACTCATTAAGATCTCAACATATCACATGTAAGAATTAAACCTCGGTGGATGATAACACTCTTTCTTACAACTAAACATGTTAGATTAGATCAATGTTATTATTTATCTTACATTCTTTCATAAACTAAGATTTATTATTGTTCTTAAATGTGATCTTTCAATCTTACTTTTACTTTACTTTTCATTATTTCACAACTAATTAAAGTAGATTTTTTTACTCACTTACTATCCAAATTACCCACAACAAATAATAACATGGATATTAATATGACTTCATCTTTGTAACTTTCACTTCATAGTTTTCATCTTTTAAATCTTCAACTTTTACATCGTGCTCTTGTTTAATATGTTTACTTTCCCCACATACAACTTTGTTTTCTTATTTTTTTCCATGAAAAAATTCCCTCAAATTTATAAAGAGTATAAATCCATTTACAATAAAAGACCTCGACTGGATAGCAAGCTAGGTCGATCAAATATACGGCCCCAAGCAGAGACATGAGAAAAGAGGCTTCAAGAAAGAGAGATAACGAGAACAGCTCGTTGATAAGTAAGGAGGATGAAGCAGAATCTAAGAAGCTTTCAAAGCAAAAAACACATCAAAACTAGATAGGACATTATCCTTCGAATAAATTATAATAGGTGGTGGGGCTCTCGACGCCTTTATCAACATGATAAACTAAGAGCCTACCAACCACTCCACTTAGGGCCTTCTTTGAAAGGGCATCCGCAACTGTGTTTTGTAATCTGGGAATGTGACGGAAATCGATGACTGAGAAGTTTCTGGACAGCTTCAGAGTTTTTTCCTTCCATCCTTCAATGTGAACTGAGTGAAGCTTGTTGTTATGATTTATCCAGACAATTATAATTTTCGAGTCTCCTAAAACTAGAATATGG
The DNA here is from genome assembly GCA_000966675.3 of Picea glauca. Lineage (NCBI taxonomy): Eukaryota > Viridiplantae > Streptophyta > Pinopsida > Pinales > Pinaceae > Picea > Picea glauca. The sequence goes on from JZKD02S2393862.1 coordinate 9,433, forward strand.
TTTAAGGACCAAACAGTAGCGAGGGAGAGAGAAACCCATAAGCCCATGAGTTCGGCTTTGGTGTTTGATCCCGAACCACAGTTTAAAAACCAATTTGTCATTCTTGACTGGTGAGATTTGAAAGTGCCTCCTGCCCCACAGCAGAGACCATTCTGCTGGGCTGCACCATCAAAACAAATAAGAGTATAGCCCTCTGCCAGGTGTTGGACGCATGATTTGTTTTTGATCTGCTTTAAAGAGGACGGCCGCCAGTGAAAGGAGGATATGATTCTATGCATAACAACAAGTCGGTTTGGAGGTCGATCCTAAAATATAACATGGTTTCACTCGATCCAAATCCACCAGCAAATGAGAGATGCCAACGGGAGGGGTGCCGAACGAACCTTTTGCCATGCTGAGAAGCAGTCAATTAAAGAGTCGCCCTTCCAATCGATCTGAAGAGAAAAATGCTGGGTAATACCAGTCCAAATATAAGCTGAGAATGTGCAGTGAATCAATAGATGATTTAAATCCTCCGTAGCTCGTTTTCAGAGGGGGCAGCGGCCGAGGCCCTGCTAGCCTCTCTTTTGAAGCACCTCCCAAGTGAGCGGCTTCTGATTAACACACAACCAGCAAAAAATTCAGATTTTTAAAGGGATAGACCATTTCCAGATTGTAAGGAGCCACGGGGACTTCACACAATCGACAAAGGGAGGAAGGAGGGTCGTATAACCATTTTTGACAGTCAGAAGCCTCGAAGCATCACCCCCAGCCCACAGAAGAGAGTCGGGTGTGTCAGAGAGAGAGATACCGGTTGACTTCAAAGCTGTTGTGAATTCATCCCATTCAGTTGCTAAACGTCCCTGGAGCAATAGGTCTCTGCTAAGGATCCAAGCGTCGGGGAGGAGAGGAGAACAAAAATCCACTTTAACCTGTGCCAGAGTTCTGAGATTAAAAAGAGAGAGCTGGGATCTGAGAGAGGGCGAGAGAATGGAGAGATTCTCCAGCCCGAGTACTTTATCTCTACTGATTTGAATTTTAGCACCTGAACCTGGCTTCCAACGAAGCCAATGTAAAACCACCGGAGAGGCATTGATCAGACCTTTCCAAAAAGGTGAGGCACGTCTCAGCTCAAAGGAGGGCTTTCTTAACCAACGGAGGAGAGGAAGGGAATCAAGGTATTTATCTGAGATGACCTGGTGCCAAATGTTTTTGTGGGAAACTGCTCGCCTGAATGAGCAGGCCAGGAGAGCCGTGTTGAAAACTGTAAGGTTCTTTAGCCCCCAACCTCCTTCCTTTCGGGGTAATGTGAGGGACTGCCAGCTGCAAAGGTGATAATGATGCTTTCCGGCAAGATCATTCCAGAGGAAATTGATGGAGAGCCTCCGAAGTAAGGTAATGATTTTGGTAGGGATACGCTCAAGAGACATCCAGTAAACAACCAACCCCTCAAACACCGCTTTAACTAAGATGAAACGCCCACCCAGAGACAACCACTTGTTGCACCAAAAACCAATCTTTCTTTCGAACATAGCCACTAGCCAACACCAATCTGCAGAGGTGGAGGCTCCCGGCTTCAGCCTAAAACCCAAATATCTGAGTCCATCTTTTAAGTCTAGAAAAGGGAAGGGGATGGAGTTCTTTAGAATCAAGAGCTCTGCTTCCGACACTCCCCAATAATGAACCGTGGATTTGAGAGAGTTGATGGACAGTCCCGTAACGTTGCAGAAGATATGAAGGACATCAAGAATAAACAACCACTCAGTACGGTCAGCTTTGGACATCAGGAGAATGTCGTCGATGAACATGAGATGAACAACCTTATAGAGCTTTGATACTTTAACACCAGAGATTTTAAGTTCAGTGATGGACTTTGAAAGGAGAAGGATTAGGCTTTCCATAATGAGTAAAAATAGATAAGGAGAGAGTGGGCATCCCTGACAGAGCCCCCTTTCGCTTTTGAAGAAACTAGTCGCCTCCCCATTGATCAGCACCGCGAAATTTGCACTTGAGACACATGCCAGAATCCAATCAGTGAACATGACACCAAAACCTGTTGAGTGAAGGATCAGTCTCAAAAAACCCCAGTCAATACTGTCAAAAGCCTTTTTTAGGTCAATTTTCATGATCAATGCCTTTAGATTTTTCTGTTTTATGGAGTGGATGCACTCATGGGCCGCTCCTATGGCATCTTGAATTCTCCTACCCTTTAAAAAACCAAGTTGTTCAGCAGACAAACTTTTTTCTAGATAAGGCTTCATTCGGTTTGAGATGACTTTTGATACCAATTTGTAGATATGGTTGCAAAGTGAAATTGGTTTGAAGTCATTGAAAGAGGCTGAATTGTTTTCATTGGGTATCAATGCCAGGAAGGTGGAGTTGATATAGCTTGAGATCTTGCCTTTGATGCGCGTGTCTTCAACCATATGTAGAAGGTCTGGTCCAACAAGATCAAAAAAATGTGAGAATAACTCTGCCGTCCAGCCGTCGGGCCCTGGACTTCTCTCCTTTTTAAAGTTGAACAAAATATCCTTTAGCTCCGGAAGAGTGACTTGTTTAAAGAGCTCAGAGGCTTCAGAATCTGAAACCATCTTTGGGTAAAGACTCGCTGAAGAAACTTTCTCAGGAAGAGATGGAATCCTGTCTACTTTGAACAACTGCTCAAAATAAAAAACAGCCTCAGCTTTGATGGCCTCTTGGCCTCAAACGGTTTCATCACAATGGCTTTGAATGGACTAAATTTGCTTTTTGTTCCTATTGAAACTTGCCAGATTATGGAAATATTTTGTATTAGAGTCTCCCCATTGGAGCCAGGTCGCTCGACTACGGAGTCTCCAGGCCTTTTCATATTCCCTCAGAATGTGATCTCTGCGCCTCTCAAGAACTTTTAAGGATTCAGAATCCACTAGTGACAGTGATGTGGAAGTTGATAGGAGAATAAACTTTTTAATTTTCAAATCCAGATTTTTGAGGAGGGTCGCCTCTGCCTGCTTATTTAATAAACACCAGCGCTTTGTACGAGCCTTTAAAACCTTTAGTTTCCAATGAATGCGCAGCTGAGGGTTACATTCAGATTGGAAGCAGGGATCTATCCAAGTCGAGTGGACAAGAGCGGAGTAATCCTCAAAAGAAATCCAGTGGTGGTTGAACTTAAAAGGGGAAGCGAAGAGATGAAGAGGGAGGTTTAACTTTAGAAGGATGGGGGCGTGGTCAGAGTAAAAAGGATACTCAACCCACGAGGAGGGGAAGGTTGATGAAGTCAAGAAAGTTTTTGAGATTAAAAAACGGTCCAGACGACTGGCTATGGCCTCGTTTCCTGTACGCCCATTTCGCCAAGTGGGAGCAATTTTACACGGCAGAATATCGATGAGATTTCTGGACAGGAAGAGGTTTCTGTAAAATGCTTCTCTAGGACCAGACGAACAAGCTCCACCCCAACGTTCATCGACAGAAAGTGTGATATTTAAATCACCTCCTAAAATGAGGTTGGGGATGGATAGGATACCACTATCTGCAAGAACCGTCCAGAACTGTACCTTGTTCTGACAAGGGCCATATACGTTTAAGAAAGCAATATCTTGATTGGTAGCCAAGCAGCGTCCCTTCAGCAATATGCCACCGCAGGTGAGGAAAGGTACCAGGTCAAAAAATCTTGGATCCCATGCCACTAATAAACCACCAGAGTTGTCGATGGTGTTTACAGCTGCTGAAACCCAGGAAGGGAGAAAAGAATGTAAGAACACTCTGGATTTTTGATCAGAAGTGAGAGTCTCTTGGAGGAGGATGACAGTTGGACTAGTGAGATCGAGCATTTTATGGAAGGAGGCTGTCTTGAGTAAACCTCCAATTCCTCGCAAATTAAGAGAGAGCACAATCATTTAGAACGAGCAATGGCCTTCATTGCTCTAAGGGCCTTTCCATTTTGTGCAGGGTCGATAGGAGTTGACTGAAAGGAGACTTGAGCTTCCTTTTTTTTTCCTGGAGCTCCTTGTTTGAAGAGGGGACAGTTCAACACCTAAGCCTCATGACCAAGAGAAGTATTTTTGATCAATAGGTGTTTGCTATGCAGAAGAAATGCCCGCCGTCGATGAAGAGGGGATGAGCTCATTCCCACGAAAAACTTGAAGCTGTGATGCGAGATCCGGCAAGAAGGGTGGAGACGCCGAGTTCAACACTGCCAACAGTGAATCCTCAGTTTCAAGCGGTTGACTAAAGCCCGGAGGTAAAGCTTGAGAATCTAAAGGTTCGGAGAAAAGGTTTGAAGAGTTGGGTTGATCGGCTGGTTGAGATGTAGAAGGAGGGTGATGAGGCGGTAACACGCTTTTAGGCGGTTTACTAGAACCCCGCCGTGTAGCTTGTGAGTCAATAGGTTCAGCGCCAGGGGTATTGGAACAGATCTGAGCGGCCAGCTGAGGAGAAGTAGGAGAAAGCATAGGGGGTAGAAGGGTAGTAGGGAGAGTGGATTCAAAGGTTGGGTGAGGGAAAGAGTCGAGCGAAGAGTTTAGTGAGTAGGAAATTGGTGGCTTCTCTAAAACAGGAGAGAGGGAAGAAGTAAGAGGATTAGAAAGCCAATGAGAATGGTTAATGGTTTCCCTTTCAGCTGATGTGAGAGAGTTAAAAAGAGTAGGACAGAGGTAAGAAATTTTTGTCGACAGGGAAACAGGTTGGCCGGGTAAGGGGGGGGAAGGTGGGTCAAAAGGTGAAGACGGGAACTCTAGAGAAGGGTCAGCTGTCGAATAATCTGGAGGGTTAAGGTGGAGATCATCTTCTTCGGAGGTAAAAGACCAGGACTTACCCGGACAGGAACGACGAAGATGGCCTGTTTCTCGGCAGATGTTGCATCGGAAGGGAATGCCGAGATAGTCTAGGGTCTGTAGATACTTCCGGCCTCTCCATTCGATCTCCAGGTTTTCTGGCAGTCCAACAGTTAAGTCAATCTCAACTAGAATCTTTCTCATCTTCCTCAAGGAGCCCATAAGTGAAGTTGAGTCAAATGAAATGAACTTCCCCAAAGAGTCTCCTATTGCTCTGATAGCTTCTTTGTTCCAGAAATGAAGAGGGAGACCTGGGAGCAGCACCCATAAATGTCTGAGATGAAAGTAATCGGTGTCCGGGTTGAAGGCCAAATTCCAACGTTTAAGCATGAGGCTGCTTCCACCAAAGACCCAGGAAGAGGATAATAACAGAGAGGCATATTCCGGGGTTTTGCAATGGAAGCCAAGCCAGCCTTTTTTAAGATACAGAACTTCCGGGCAATATCCTAGGAGAGGAAGCCAATTTATCTCTACCCAATCCTCGAGAGGTTGAGGATTCATAGATTTGTAAGAGATGCGGCCTACCAGGGCACAAATAGACATCTTACAGAGATATTCAAGTCCCACTCCATCTCCCAAAATCAAACGCTTGGTTTTCCTGTTTGACTTCCAAGCCTTGCGCGCAGGGGGAGCCACTCGGAGAGAGGAAGGAGGGAGCTTTTGGACTTCCAGAGCAGAAAAACAATTTGAAGGATTAGGGAGAGTTCTGTCAGTGCCAGGAGGAGCAGGTCTCGGGAGAAGAGCAGTTGTCGGAGGGGGAAGGTCGGACCCAGCTGGAAAAGCAGAGGTAGTGGATCGGCTAAGTGAAACAATCTTTGGGTTGAGGGTCGTAATGCTTTTTTCCAGAGAGTCGACATGCTCGAAGAAACCAACCTGTTTCCATAAGAGTTCATCAGATGGATTCAAAAGTGTATTGGTCAGTGAATCCATATTGGAGTATAATAGGGGACCGTTGTAGGCCCACTTGGTCGCCAAAGTAAGGAGAGGGACAGGTCAGTGCGGAGGTTTATCCAAAGAATGAGACTGGCAACGATAGAGACAAAGGAGTCAGGCCAAAGCAGTGGTGCTCAGTCCAAGACAGAGGGGCAATCTCTATTTCGAACAAGAAGACAAGATAATACCGCACAGTCAAGTAAAAACAAAACAATACCATCCAGGAGGGGGCATACGCTTTGAGAAGACAAATACAGCAAAGTCCAAGACAGGGGGGCAGTCTCTATCCGATCAAGAAGACAGGACAATACCACACAGGCCAGTAAAAACAATACAACACAGTCCACAAATACAGCAAAAGTCAAGGTAGACTACTTACTACAGGTGAAAGGAGGAGGACAACGGTTCAGTGAGGTCCAGTAACTACCCTAAGGTTGTCAGTGAACCAGACTCTTTTAAAACTTTGTTTTCTTATTGTTATATCATCACTTCTTTTTTCTCTTTATTTTTTTATGTCTTTCTTCCTTGGTTTTGAATGAAAATTCTTTCATTATGATATCTTATAAATCTAGTTTCAT
>JZKD02S2393873.1:0-29266 GCA_000966675.3 Picea glauca
CACTAATGAACGATCAAGGTTTATCTATGTATTTGTGGGGAGAAGCAACCATGACAACAATATATGTTCAGAACATAATTCCCCACCGCATATTGAAGGATATGACTCCAAAAGAAGGCTTCTCAGGATAGAAACCTAATGTGGAACACTTAAGAATCTTTGGATGCCCTGTTTACATTCACATCCCCAAGGATAAAAGGAAGAAATTAGAATCCTTAGGAAAGAAGGGCATATTCATGGGATACAATGAATCATCCAAGGCCTACATAAACTATATCTCGGAACAACATAAGGTTGAAGTCAGCAGAGACGTAACCATCAATGAAAAGATGGCTTTCAAGAAATCCATAGAAGAAACTATAGAAGAAGAAGAGTATGAAGAGCCTAAAGAAGAAAACACATGTCTTCCAGAAATTCAAAATGAAGAAACATAATAACTTGATCATCTGATGCAACCATGTGAAACTATTGAATCAGACATTGTACCCAAAACCAAGAAACGTCCATCTTGGCTTGAAGCTATTCTACAAGAAGCAGAAAGACTCAACGCCCCAAGTGGCACCTCAAAAAGCCCAAAAGATTCTCAAACAATGCAACATGTATGACAAAATTTATAAAAACCCACCACAATTGAAGAGGCAACTCAGAAGAAACAATGGAAAGAAGCCATGACAGAAGAACACCAGTACATCATGAAAAATGATGTATGGGAAATTGTCCCTAGACCGAAAGAAAAATCAATAGTAACTTCAAAATGGGTCTATAATAGCAAACATGCAGCATATGGAAGCGTGGACAACTACAAAGCAAGGTTCGTAGCTAGAGGGTTCTCCCAAAAGGAGGGAGAAGACTATGACGAGACATTTTCTCTTGTTGCCAGATATACGTCTACTAGAGCCATTATGTCTCTTGTTGCGTCCATGGGATGGAGTTTACATCAGATGGATGTAAAGACAACTTTCCTCAATGGAGAAATCGAAGAAGAAGTATACATTGAACAACCTGAAGGATTTGAAGTACACTCTAGAGACACTCATGTTTGCATACTAAAGAAAGCCTTGTATGGACTCAAGTAAGCTCCAAGAGCTTGGTATGCCAGAATAGACAACTACTTAATAAGACTTGGTTTCTCCGAGAGTCATGCAGATCCAAATATTTACTACAAAGTCGTGAACAATGCACCTGTGATTCTATTGCTATATGTCGACGATTTATTCTTGACAGGTGAAGACTCTCTCATCATCATGTGTAAGAAGGAACTAGATTTTGAGTTCGATATGAAAGATCTTGGTCTCATGCATTATTACTTGGGACTAGAAGTATGGCAGAAGCATGGTGAAGTATTCCTTGGACAATGAAAGTATGAAGTGAAGATTCTTTAGAAGTTTGGAATGATGGATTGCAAATCCATGGACACTCCTATGACCACAAATATAAGGAAAGTAAGAGACTCAGATTATGATCGAGTAGACCCGTCGCTATATCGGAAATTGATTGGGTCATTGAAGTATTTGGTGAATAATCGACAAGATATTTGCTTTGTTGTAAACACCCTAAGCCAGTTTCAAGTGGAGCCCCAACATGAGCATTGGATAGATGCAAAGCATGTTCTAAGATATATTCGTGGAATGTTAAACTATGGCTTACGATATACCACATCCAGTGATATATAGCTTCATGGATTCACAGATTCAAATTGGGCAGGAAGTGCAGAGGACAGAAGGAGTACTTCAGGGATGTGTTTCATCTTGGGCTCCGCTATGATATCTTGGGGCAGCATGAAACAAAATTTTGTCGCACTCAACACAACAGAAGCAGAATATATCGCAGCATGTGAGGCATGTACAAAAGAAGTATGGCTGAGAAAGTTGATTTCTAGATTATTTGATCAGGTTCCACATTCGACCATAATATACTGTGACAATCAGAGTTGTATAAGGCTATCTTAACACCCAGTGTTTCATGAACGGTCGAAACACATTGAGATCAAATACAACTTTATTCAAGATAAAGTTCAGGAAAGAGAAGTGAATCTCCAGTATATCCCCAAAGATGAGCATATAACAGATATGTTGACAAAGCCTCTATCTGGGTTAAAGTTTGCATACTTACGAGACAAGTTAGGGATCGTGGAAATAACTCCCTTAGCTGAAAAGGAAGAGATGGCTCTCCAGGTTCGAAGGGTGCACTGATATATCATTGATTTATGGACATTCATTTTCCAGCTTGGAAAATGGTTCAGGATGGGCAGTTCCTTTCCAGTTCAGAAAGTGGTTTGAGATTTCTAACGGACAGGCATTTTCCAGTTCAAAAAATGGTCCAAATCAGATAGTCAATTTCATAATGAAAATGTTCGATAGATTGTTGATGTACCATAGACAACGATTCCCCCTGTGGGCAATCTGGGGGAATGGTCTAGGACAATCATTCTTCTTGGCAGTCCCTCTCAGTAGTGGTCAAGCAGAATGGTCTGCCTCGTCATGCAGTCATTCTTTTGAAGTTCGTAGTTGTGAGCAGTTTCGAAGAATGGTTCGTTTTGGAGGTTGGTGCAGGACAATCATTTCCTTAAGAAATGGTTCGGACAGTCATTCCCTAGGGCATAATCATTCTCTCCAGATTGCACTATGTTTAGTGTCGGAGGAATGGCCCAGTTAGGTGAATGGTCCAGGTTCAACAATCAAGGACAAGCATTCCCTAGGGAAAACTCATTCTCTCTGGGTTGCACTATGTTTAGTGTCAGAGGAATGGCCCAGTTAGGTGAATGGTCCAGGCTCAAAAATCAGGGACAATTATTATTCCATGCTTGGGAAGAATAGTCTAGATAGCCCATGGTTGATGCTTTTACTATATGAGGGCATATGTTCTTCCAGATCTCACAGGTGTGAGTGGAAGAATGGCCCGGATGACTCAATTTATATCAAGATATTATTTTTATGCAGGTTGATATCAGATGATATGATTTTTATGGAGACTGTATGTCTCTGGTCAGTAGATGTATGCTACTATGATGGATATGTTCCACTGGTTGTGACTATGTGTCACTGATTAAATATTTGTGTACTACTTGGTGTGGTTGTGTACCAATGGATAGTAGTTGTGTACTACTATGGATAGACACAGTTGTGTTCTATCATATGACATTGTATTGATTGTCATGGAGATTATATAGTTGGATAATGATGACGGTGCTCGTGATTCAATCATGAGATAGTCTGTGTGGTTATAATGATGCTACCAGTTGAATGGTTTGTTTGTGCTCAAGACCATTACCTGTTATACCTCCCTAGCTAGGAGGGAGTGTTGATATTATGGTAGTTGCGGGAGGTATTAACCTCCACTTGTGATCTTTGATGAGATTAGAATATTCCAGGAAGCAAGAGAAACCTTAAAAGACTTGGACATAACCCTAGAAGAGAAATCGGCAAAAGAAAATATTTTATATTGAGTCTTTAGCCTCTAGAAGAAGAAGTTGGCCCAGATAGCTTAAAGAAAGCAATATAAATACATGATGGAAATTCTCATTTGAGACAGACATCTCGGAATTGCAGAAATCCACTTGCGTGCACTGCAGAAATCTAGTAGTGCACAAGTCTAGGGAGCAGTTGTAGCTGCAATTCCTGCAACCTGTAATTTTGGTTTTTTTGGGTTGGACTTTCTAATCAGTCTTGGTTATGTTTGCTTGGTGCATTAGCCTTGGTTGGCTATTGATTTTCTACCAGAATTCTTCTCTCTGTCAAGGTCAAGGTTCTCGGGGGTGGCATTAGTGCCTATGGTTGGGTGACAATAATGCTATATTGTCTATGGTTAAACGAGCACACCCACTTTTCTAACATATCACCCCCCTTTGATTCACCTTCCCTTGTTTGCAACATTTTCATAAAAAAATTATGCTATTTTCTACTCTTAATGCAAAAAATCTTCTTGAGTTTACTCAAATCTTCTCCCTACATGACACACGTTAACCAATCCACGTGATTTAAACCCACATATAATTCAAATTATATTACTTTTATATTAAAAATTGAATTAGCCCAATAAGTTTGGAATTTGGCTAGTTCCATGCATACAAGTAACTAGTTCAAATCCCTTTGATTGAGGTGCATTAGTCTATGTTGACAGGTTTACAAGAGATGTCATCCATGATTGTGGGGAAGTATCCCTTGGGTTTCCCCGCAAGGTTTTCCTTAGAAACCTAAATATATATATGTGTGTCTGTGTCTATGTGTCAAGTGGTTGTAGCTCAATTGGTTTGGGTGGGGAGTTTTCTCCTACCCACCCAAGTTCGAGTCTCATCTATGTGACATGTTACTCTTTGTGAGCCAATATTCTCAAAAATTTTGACCCTCCTATGTTCTACGGATTTTTGGGGGGATTACTATGGGCGTAGAAAATTTCGCGTCGTGAACCTATTGCTTGAGAAAGCCCTCGCGCAACAGAGGGACAAAATGATGGAGAATTTTGAATACATCCTTCAACGCCTGCCGATAGCAATAGGCACATCTTCATCAAGTGGCAATTTTGGATGAACCTCTCCCTTCAAGGTATAAGTTAATTTTGATATTCCCACATTTGAAGGTCAGATAGATGTGGATGCCCTAGAAAAATGGTTAAATCTATTAGAAGTTTATTTCTCTCTTCAAAATTTTCCTGACAGGGAAAAATCACCTTCGCACTCCTCAAGGCTCTCCCACATGTAAAACATTGGTGCAAAACTTATTGGGAGCAAAGTTCCACATAGGAATATGGAATATATGGGGTTGAGCCCTCTTGGGATTTTGTTGTGGATGCAGTCAAAGAACAGTACTATCCTATTGATAACTATGAAGACCAATACATGAGATGGACCACACTGCGACAAGAGAAGAGCCAAACAATGTCGGAGTTCACAAATACTTTCCATACCTTGCACACCAAGTTGGGTATCAAAAACTTTGAGCGACATCTGATTCTGAAATACTGTGGGGCTCTTCATAGGTACATCCAAACCGAAATGGATTTCCTAAACATCTCATCATTGGGAGCTGCCTATCGATATGTTGTCAAAATCGAGGAGAAATTTAGGCACCAAAACAAATGGGAATTCGGGTCTGCAAATCTGCAACAACAAAAGCATGGTAAAGACGACCCTAACCAACATCCTCTAGACAACCAGTCCAAGACACAGGATAAGAAGGGTAAAGGAAAGACGAAGAATGAAACTAGGAAGTGGTGTGAATTCTACAAAATCCTCTAGCACAACACCGATGAATGTCGCTCAAAACAGTCATTGGTAGTCAAGTTCAAAGACAAGGAGTCGAACCTTGATTCAGAATCTGATATAGAAAATATTGAAAACAAATAGATCATTGACGCAGACCCTACTACTATTGTCACAACCACAACAATTCAACCAGAAGAACTCGTAGATCTCGAAGAAGGGGAGTGCCTCTTCCATTCATAGGTGCGGGTGAAGGGGACCTCGTTGCACTTCATTGTTGATAACAACAACTAGAAGAACCTCATATTAGTTGAGGTCGTCAAACAGTTGGGGTTATCGATAACACCACACCCGCAACCATACAACATCGGGTGGCTTCACCAGGGAAAAGATCTTTGTGTCAGCCAACAATGTCACTTGTCCTATGGCATCCAACCCTTCAAGGATGAGGTAGCGTGTGATGTTGCCCCTCTTGATGTTTGTGATGTTGTTTTGGACCAACCATATATGTGGAAACGACATGGTGTTTATGAGTCTCGACCCCGTAGTGTTATTATTACTCTGGGGGGTCAACTCTATCGGATATCAGAGGTAGTTCTGACTATTGTTCTACCAAAACAGTGTTGCAAGGTAATCTCTCATACCGCAAAATTCATCCTCTTCATAGTCTGTTCAAAGGATGCACAGAAGGCCACTACAACCATTGCAGCCTCAACACCTTCTATCCAACAAAAGTATAATGTCGAAGGGCAAGAGGATATTTTTTCTTCACCTGCAATGGTGCCTACACAATGCCCCATCAAATCCAGAGACAACAGATTGGTGGAACAAATTCCACCCCACCAGCAACAGGTTCGTCAGCGCAACTTATCCAACAAGGCATGCAGCTCACCAAGATTCAACTTTAGAAAACGCTTTCCCCTCTTCCCTAGGAACTCAACGCAATGGATACCAATGCTTCCTAAGGGGGGAGGACTAATCCAGGTGGATATTGGTGGCCACCCACCTATTCCAATATGCACCTCTTGTCAGTTTTTAGTTCAACACGTTCTTTTGTACTTCTTTGTAATTGTGGGTTCTACACTTATGGGGTTGTCTGAAGCCCTACACATCTTCCAGGTGGATATTGGTGGCCTTCCACCTAATCCAACTGGCTTATTTTGTATGTTTTCATGTCAACACATCTTTATGTACTTCCAGGGTCGTTTTGGGGCACTAAACAATGTTTTTTTGGCATGCCATAGTCAAACTATAAACAGATTTAGTGTTTGATAGCATAATGCGTAGCTCTCGAAAAAACCTTTCCAACGAGCTATCACACGCCTAAAATGGAGATCGTATGCAAAAGTTACGACCCTGGGAAGTGAATGTACTAACTTACCCAAACTGAGCCCGCATGACTTTTGGTGTTTTATCTCATAGGGTTAGGTTTTTGAATGTCTACGGTTTTGGCATTCATGTTTATCATAAAAAAGGCCTTCAGAGCCTCATTGTAATCATCTTCTTGCGAATGAGCGTAGCCGTCACATCTCTTCTCAGAGATAAATCTGCCACCATTCTAGAGAGTCTTGCACTCTGTATTTTTACAGTCTCTTTACAATTCTTTCATTAATAGAAATTAAGTATTGTTGTATTTCTCTATTTCTGCCAATTTTCATGAGTATTTCATTGTAATTTCTCTGCTTCATTTCGTTCCGAAAATAATCCGAATCAATACTCCCCTCACTTTAGTGATGGTGAATCACCACAAGGGGGAAATCTTGGTGACCCTAGGGGGATTGAGACAGAAAGTGGAGTAATGGTAAGTGAAACCCCTATAGGTGGAGTTTAGAAGTGGAAAGAGGCTTGGAAAAGGGTCTTGTTGATAAGGGCAGGTTGCCAAAGTGTAGTATACCTGCAAGAGAGTGTTGTATCTACCCGAGACAAGACAATTTATAGAAATACAAGCCAAATAATCAAAGGGACAAGCAAGTGAAGCTCATTGTCCTAAATTACAATAGTAAACAAATATATATATCAACAAAGAAACGAGTTGTTAACTGCAGAATTTACCATCAAAAGCACCAAATATTTATTGGACAATGAAGCATTAAACAAATAGGTAATTTTACAACACTTAAGCATAAACTTTGATGGCAAAAAGAGGCTGCAAAATGATGTTATTAAAATTAATTTAGGGAAACCAATTGGTTGTAGCAAAAGAATTGATACAACAACAAATTCTACTCAAAGAAATCAACAAACAACTTGCCCAAAGATGGCCAATACCAAGTAGATTAACAATAGCAAATAGCCAACTATTTTCAATGGCGAAAGCATGAGATATAAGAGATTAGAAAATGATTTTGTAGCATCCCTAGTGGTTGTAGCATAAGTTTATAACAACAATAAGAAATCCTTGGCTAAGCTGGACGTCCTAGTGGCTCAAGCAAGCTAATGGCATATAGAATTGAATCCACTTTAGACAAATGAAATATCTCAACAAATCATGTTTTTCAATGCAACTATTTTGTTTCTCCAATGCAATTTCAGAGTAGTGCTTAATCTATTGGGTTATGGAGTCTTGGATGTAAGAGTTAGATCGACCACTACTCTAAGGGTGTAAGCCCTTTTACTCCCTAAAGCAAGCAAATCCAGCAAGGTAAATCTATGAGGGTGTAAGCCATTTTACTCCTCCTAGCAACCTTGAAAAAATGACTTATCCAATAGCAATTAAGATGAACTAGGTGGAGGGTGTATGCACTTATACTCCTCTAAGGGTTTTTTAGACAAGAACAAGATGAAACAAGAAGAAATTACCAACAAATGCGGAAAATTCCTTACCAATTCCACAAGATAGAAAGATAAAACCCTCATTTACCAAGTACATTTCACAAACATGCAAGAGAGTAGCCTCCAAGAAGGTAGCGTACCACTTAGCTCCACAATAGACAAGACAAACATCCAAAATTTGCACAAGAGAGAGAGATAGACCAAATGCCCAAAGGGGACGCATATGTCAGCCAAGTATGTCTTACTCTACAGTGAGAATGTTACGTAAAATGAAATGATCTAGGTCCTTTATTTATACAAGACCTCAAAATAAAGTTTGTCCACATAACTTTAGGGTAAAACACAATTAGGGAGGCCAACCTCCTCTAATTGCCCCTTTACAATTCAAATATTGATTTTACACAAGAAGAAACCCTAAAAACATGACGTCATGTTCCTAAAGGGTGACGTTTTGGCATTTTGAGCAAGTCATTGGGTTGTTGAATGAGATGCAGGGTCTTCAAAGGCCACGTGTCACCATGCTAAATTTCCTCCTCTCCATCAACCATACCAAATCATCATCAAACCTCACCACCATCACCAAAACCCTAGCTCCAAGGGTGACATCAGGCCCAAAAGTGTAGTGCATGGCCTCAAAGGTAAATTGTTGGGCAAGGTGAGGGCTAGGTATCTTCCTTCAAGGTGTCTTCTCTTGCCTCCAAAGGCAATGTCCATCATATATCAGCTCCCAAGGTGTGGGTCGTGGCATCCACTTTGTGGGCTTCAAGCCCCAATGAAGGCCTAAGCTAGGCGTGTTCCTCTAAAAGCATCCACCAAACAAGGTCCTGCAAAGACAAATGAATGCACCCTCCAAGGGTCTCAAGTCAAATATATCATGCTAAGTAAAATCACATTTAATCCAAGAGCCACCTAAACATGTGCATCAAAACTACATTTTCAAATCAAACAAGTGCTCAAAGACCCTATGCAACTTGTCAAGTTTAGGTATGGGAGGGTTGTCATGGGGACCTATTGGGTGAGTCATTCCTCAATTCAAGGAGTGTGTCCTAGGTGGACCCTTTCTAAGTCATTCAAAGAAGGTGAAGTGGATGGGGGTAAAAATTTTGGGCATGGGGTTCCTAACATACAAGGGTTCATATTATCTCATTTACGGGTGCCTTTGTAGAGGGTGTGTTGCACCTTCGTTTTCAATGCAACCTTTTTCCAAGCTCATTTCATTGCCATTAATTAATTAAAGTGTTTCGAGGTCGAAGACAAAATGAGACTTCTACCTAACCATGAAAAACATTGCCCACCTTGACTCTACCTTGGCCACACTGTGCTTCCCCAAGTTGAAGACAATGTGTGGGACTTCTACCTAAGGATGGAAAACATTTCCCACACATGCACTACCTTGTTGGAATGNCACTAATGAACGATCAAGGTTTATCTATGTATTTGTGGGGAGAAGCAACCATGACAACAATATATGTTCAGAACATAATTCCCCACCGCATATTGAAGGATATGACTCCAAAAGAAGGCTTCTCAGGATAGAAACCTAATGTGGAACACTTAAGAATCTTTGGATGCCCTGTTTACATTCACATCCCCAAGGATAAAAGGAAGAAATTAGAATCCTTAGGAAAGAAGGGCATATTCATGGGATACAATGAATCATCCAAGGCCTACATAAACTATATCTCGGAACAACATAAGGTTGAAGTCAGCAGAGACGTAACCATCAATGAAAAGATGGCTTTCAAGAAATCCATAGAAGAAACTATAGAAGAAGAAGAGTATGAAGAGCCTAAAGAAGAAAGCACATGTCTTCCAGAAATTCAGAATGAAGAAACATAATAACTTGATCATCTGATGCAACCATGTGAAACTATTGAATCAGACATTGTACCCAAAACCAAGAAACGTCCATCTTGGCTTAAAGCTACTCTACAAGAAGCAGAAAGACTCAATGCCCCAAGTGGCACCTCAAAAAGCCCAAAAGATTCTCAAACAATGCAACATGTATGACAAAATTTATAAAAACCCACCACAATTGAAGAGGCAATTCAGAAGAAACAATGGAGAGAAGCCATGACAGAAGAACACCAGTACATCATGCAAAATGATGTATGGGAAATTGTCCCTAGACCGAAAGAAAAATCAATAGTAACTTCAAAATGGGTCTATAATATCAAACATGCAGCATATGGAAGCGTGGACAACTACAAAGCAAGGTTCGTAGCTAGAGGGTTCTCCCAGAAGGAGGGAGAAGACTACGACGAGACATTTTCTCTTGTTGCCAGATATACGTCTATTAGAGCCATTATGTCTCTTGTTGCGTCCATGGGATGGAGTTTACATCAAATGGATGTAAATACAACTTTCTTCAATGGAGAAATCGAAGAAGAAGTATACATTGAACAACCTGAAGGATTTGAAGTACACTCTAGAGACACTCATGTTTGCATACTAAAGAAAGCCTTGTATGGACTCAAGTAAGCTCCAAGAGCTTGGTATGCCAGAATAGACAACTACTTAATAAGACTTGGTTTCTCCGAGAGTCATGCAGATCCAAATATTTACTACAAAGTCGTGAACAATGCACCTGTGATTCTATTGCTATATGTCGACGATTTATTCTTGACAGGTGAAGACTCTCTCATCATCATGTGTAAGAAGGAACTAGATTTTGAGTTCGATATGAAAGATCTTGGTCTCATGCATTATTACTTGGGACTAGAAGTATGGCAGAAGCATGGTGAAGTATTCCTTGGACAATGAAAGTATGAAGTGAAGATTCTTTAGAAGTTTGGAATGATGGATTGCAAATCCATGGACACTCCTATGACCACAAATATAAGGAAAGTAAGAGACTCAGATTATGATCGAGTAGACCCGTCGCTATATCGGAAATTGATTGGGTCATTGAAGTATTTGGTGAATAATCGACAAGATATTTGCTTTGTTGTAAACACCCTAAGCCAGTTTCAAGTGGAGCCCCAACATGAGCATTGGATAGATGCAAAGCATGTTCTAAGATATATTCGTGGAATGTTAAACTATGGCTTACGATATACCACATCCAGTGATATATAGCTTCATGGATTCACAGATTCAAATTGGGCAGGAAGTGCAGAGGACAGAAGGAGTACTTCAGGGATGTGTTTCATCTTGGGCTCCGCTATGATATCTTGGGGCAGCATGAAACAAAATTTTGTCGCACTCAACACAACAGAAGCAGAATATATCGCAGCATGTGAGGCATGTACAAAAGAAGTATGGCTGAGAAAGTTGATTTCTAGATTATTTGATCAGGTTCCACATTCGACCATAATATACTGTGACAATCAGAGTTGTATAAGGCTATCTTAACACCCAGTGTTTCATGAACGGTCGAAACACATTGAGATCAAATACAACTTTATTCAAGATAAAGTTCAGGAAAGAGAAGTGAATCTCCAGTATATCCCCAAAGATGAGCATATAACAGATATGTTGACAAAGCCTCTATCTGGGTTAAAGTTTGCATACTTACGAGACAAGTTAGGGATCGTGGAAATAACTCCCTTAGCTGAAAAGGAAGAGATGGCTCTCCAGGTTCGAAGGGTGCACTGATATATCATTGATTTATGGACATTCATTTTCCAGCTTGGAAAATGGTTCAGGATGGGCAGTTCCTTTCCAGTTCAGAAAGTGGTTTGAGATTTCTAACGGACAGGCATTTTCCAGTTCAAAAAATGGTCCAAATCAGATAGTCAATTTCATAATGAAAATGTTCGATAGATTGTTGATGTACCATAGACAACGATTCCCCCTGTGGGCAATCTGGGGGAATGGTCTAGGACAATCATTCTTCTTGGCAGTCCCTCTCAGTAGTGGTCAAGCAGAATGGTCTGCCTCGTCATGCAGTCATTCTTTTGAAGTTCGTAGTTGTGAGCAGTTTCGAAGAATGGTTCGTTTTGGAGGTTGGTGCAGGACAATCATTTCCTTAAGAAATGGTTCGGACAGTCATTCCCTAGGGCATAATCATTCTCTCCAGATTGCACTATGTTTAGTGTCGGAGGAATGGCCCAGTTAGGTGAATGGTCCAGGTTCAACAATCAAGGACAAGCATTCCCTAGGGAAAACTCATTCTCTCTGGGTTGCACTATGTTTAGTGTCAGAGGAATGGCCCAGTTAGGTGAATGGTCCAGGCTCAAAAATCAGGGACAATTATTATTCCATGCTTGGGAAGAATAGTCTAGATAGCCCATGGTTGATGCTTTTACTATATGAGGGCATATGTTCTTCCAGATCTCACAGGTGTGAGTGGAAGAATGGCCCGGATGACTCAATTTATATCAAGATATTATTTTTATGCAGGTTGATATCAGATGATATGATTTTTATGGAGACTGTATGTCTCTGGTCAGTAGATGTATGCTACTATGATGGATATGTTCCACTGGTTGTGACTATGTGTCACTGATTAAATATTTGTGTACTACTTGGTGTGGTTGTGTACCAATGGATAGTAGTTGTGTACTACTATGGATAGACACAGTTGTGTTCTATCATATGACATTGTATTGATTGTCATGGAGATTATATAGTTGGATAATGATGACGGTGCTCGTGATTCAATCATGAGATAGTCTGTGTGGTTATAATGATGCTACCAGTTGAATGGTTTGTTTGTGCTCAAGACCATTACCTGTTATACCTCCCTAGCTAGGAGGGAGTGTTGATATTATGGTAGTTGCGGGAGGTATTAACCTCCACTTGTGATCTTTGATGAGATTAGAATATTCCAGGAAGCAAGAGAAACCTTAAAAGACTTGGACATAACCCTAGAAGAGAAATCGGCAAAAGAAAATATTTTATATTGAGTCTTTAGCCTCTAGAAGAAGAAGTTGGCCCAGATAGCTTAAAGAAAGCAATATAAATACATGATGGAAATTCTCATTTGAGACAGACATCTCGGAATTGCAGAAATCCACTTGCGTGCACTGCAGAAATCTAGTAGTGCACAAGTCTAGGGAGCAGTTGTAGCTGCAATTCCTGCAACCTGTAATTTTGGTTTTTTTGGGTTGGACTTTCTAATCAGTCTTGGTTATGTTTGCTTGGTGCATTAGCCTTGGTTGGCTATTGATTTTCTACCAGAATTCTTCTCTCTGTCAAGGTCAAGGTTCTCGGGGGTGGCATTAGTGCCTATGGTTGGGTGACAATAATGCTATATTGTCTATGGTTAAACGAGCACACCCACTTTTCTAACATATCACCCCCCTTTGATTCACCTTCCCTTGTTTGCAACATTTTCATAAAAAAATTATGCTATTTTCTACTCTTAATGCAAAAAATCTTCTTGAGTTTACTCAAATCTTCTCCCTACATGACACACGTTAACCAATCCACGTGATTTAAACCCACATATAATTCAAATTATATTACTTTTATATTAAAAATTGAATTAGCCCAATAAGTTTGGAATTTGGCTAGTTCCATGCATACAAGTAACTAGTTCAAATCCCTTTGATTGAGGTGCATTAGTCTATGTTGACAGGTTTACAAGAGATGTCATCCATGATTGTGGGGAAGTATCCCTTGGGTTTCCCCGCAAGGTTTTCCTTAGAAACCTAAATATATATATGTGTGTCTGTGTCTATGTGTCAAGTGGTTGTAGCTCAATTGGTTTGGGTGGGGAGTTTTCTCCTACCCACCCAAGTTCGAGTCTCATCTATGTGACATGTTACTCTTTGTGAGCCAATATTCTCAAAAATTTTGACCCTCCTATGTTCTACGGATTTTTGGGGGGATTACTATGGGCGTAGAAAATTTCGCGTCGTGAACCTATTGCTTGAGAAAGCCCTCGCGCAACAGAGGGACAAAATGATGGAGAATTTTGAATACATCCTTCAACGCCTGCCGATAGCAATAGGCACATCTTCATCAAGTGGCAATTTTGGATGAACCTCTCCCTTCAAGGTATAAGTTAATTTTGATATTCCCACATTTGAAGGTCAGATAGATGTGGATGCCCTAGAAAAATGGTTAAATCTATTAGAAGTTTATTTCTCTCTTCAAAATTTTCCTGACAGGGAAAAATCACCTTCGCACTCCTCAAGGCTCTCCCACATGTAAAACATTGGTGCAAAACTTATTGGGAGCAAAGTTCCACATAGGAATATGGAATATATGGGGTTGAGCCCTCTTGGGATTTTGTTGTGGATGCAGTCAAAGAACAGTACTATCCTATTGATAACTATGAAGACCAATACATGAGATGGACCACACTGCGACAAGAGAAGAGCCAAACAATGTCGGAGTTCACAAATACTTTCCATACCTTGCACACCAAGTTGGGTATCAAAAACTTTGAGCGACATCTGATTCTGAAATACTGTGGGGCTCTTCATAGGTACATCCAAACCGAAATGGATTTCCTAAACATCTCATCATTGGGAGCTGCCTATCGATATGTTGTCAAAATCGAGGAGAAATTTAGGCACCAAAACAAATGGGAATTCGGGTCTGCAAATCTGCAACAACAAAAGCATGGTAAAGACGACCCTAACCAACATCCTCTAGACAACCAGTCCAAGACACAGGATAAGAAGGGTAAAGGAAAGACGAAGAATGAAACTAGGAAGTGGTGTGAATTCTACAAAATCCTCTAGCACAACACCGATGAATGTCGCTCAAAACAGTCATTGGTAGTCAAGTTCAAAGACAAGGAGTCGAACCTTGATTCAGAATCTGATATAGAAAATATTGAAAACAAATAGATCATTGACGCAGACCCTACTACTATTGTCACAACCACAACAATTCAACCAGAAGAACTCGTAGATCTCGAAGAAGGGGAGTGCCTCTTCCATTCATAGGTGCGGGTGAAGGGGACCTCGTTGCACTTCATTGTTGATAACAACAACTAGAAGAACCTCATATTAGTTGAGGTCGTCAAACAGTTGGGGTTATCGATAACACCACACCCGCAACCATACAACATCGGGTGGCTTCACCAGGGAAAAGATCTTTGTGTCAGCCAACAATGTCACTTGTCCTATGGCATCCAACCCTTCAAGGATGAGGTAGCGTGTGATGTTGCCCCTCTTGATGTTTGTGATGTTGTTTTGGACCAACCATATATGTGGAAACGACATGGTGTTTATGAGTCTCGACCCCGTAGTGTTATTATTACTCTGGGGGGTCAACTCTATCGGATATCAGAGGTAGTTCTGACTATTGTTCTACCAAAACAGTGTTGCAAGGTAATCTCTCATACCGCAAAATTCATCCTCTTCATAGTCTGTTCAAAGGATGCACAGAAGGCCACTACAACCATTGCAGCCTCAACACCTTCTATCCAACAAAAGTATAATGTCGAAGGGCAAGAGGATATTTTTTCTTCACCTGCAATGGTGCCTACACAATGCCCCATCAAATCCAGAGACAACAGATTGGTGGAACAAATTCCACCCCACCAGCAACAGGTTCGTCAGCGCAACTTATCCAACAAGGCATGCAGCTCACCAAGATTCAACTTTAGAAAACGCTTTCCCCTCTTCCCTAGGAACTCAACGCAATGGATACCAATGCTTCCTAAGGGGGGAGGACTAATCCAGGTGGATATTGGTGGCCACCCACCTATTCCAATATGCACCTCTTGTCAGTTTTTAGTTCAACACGTTCTTTTGTACTTCTTTGTAATTGTGGGTTCTACACTTATGGGGTTGTCTGAAGCCCTACACATCTTCCAGGTGGATATTGGTGGCCTTCCACCTAATCCAACTGGCTTATTTTGTATGTTTTCATGTCAACACATCTTTATGTACTTCCAGGGTCGTTTTGGGGCACTAAACAATGTTTTTTTGGCATGCCATAGTCAAACTATAAACAGATTTAGTGTTTGATAGCATAATGCGTAGCTCTCGAAAAAACCTTTCCAACGAGCTATCACACGCCTAAAATGGAGATCGTATGCAAAAGTTACGACCCTGGGAAGTGAATGTACTAACTTACCCAAACTGAGCCCGCATGACTTTTGGTGTTTTATCTCATAGGGTTAGGTTTTTGAATGTCTACGGTTTTGGCATTCATGTTTATCATAAAAAAGGCCTTCAGAGCCTCATTGTAATCATCTTCTTGCGAATGAGCGTAGCCGTCACATCTCTTCTCAGAGATAAATCTGCCACCATTCTAGAGAGTCTTGCACTCTGTATTTTTACAGTCTCTTTACAATTCTTTCATTAATAGAAATTAAGTATTGTTGTATTTCTCTATTTCTGCCAATTTTCATGAGTATTTCATTGTAATTTCTCTGCTTCATTTCGTTCCGAAAATAATCCGAATCAATACTCCCCTCACTTTAGTGATGGTGAATCACCACAAGGGGGAAATCTTGGTGACCCTAGGGGGATTGAGACAGAAAGTGGAGTAATGGTAAGTGAAACCCCTATAGGTGGAGTTTAGAAGTGGAAAGAGGCTTGGAAAAGGGTCTTGTTGATAAGGGCAGGTTGCCAAAGTGTAGTATACCTGCAAGAGAGTGTTGTATCTACCCGAGACAAGACAATTTATAGAAATACAAGCCAAATAATCAAAGGGACAAGCAAGTGAAGCTCATTGTCCTAAATTACAATAGTAAACAAATATATATATCAACAAAGAAACGAGTTGTTAACTGCAGAATTTACCATCAAAAGCACCAAATATTTATTGGACAATGAAGCATTAAACAAATAGGTAATTTTACAACACTTAAGCATAAACTTTGATGGCAAAAAGAGGCTGCAAAATGATGTTATTAAAATTAATTTAGGGAAACCAATTGGTTGTAGCAAAAGAATTGATACAACAACAAATTCTACTCAAAGAAATCAACAAACAACTTGCCCAAAGATGGCCAATACCAAGTAGATTAACAATAGCAAATAGCCAACTATTTTCAATGGCGAAAGCATGAGATATAAGAGATTAGAAAATGATTTTGTAGCATCCCTAGTGGTTGTAGCATAAGTTTATAACAACAATAAGAAATCCTTGGCTAAGCTGGACGTCCTAGTGGCTCAAGCAAGCTAATGGCATATAGAATTGAATCCACTTTAGACAAATGAAATATCTCAACAAATCATGTTTTTCAATGCAACTATTTTGTTTCTCCAATGCAATTTCAGAGTAGTGCTTAATCTATTGGGTTATGGAGTCTTGGATGTAAGAGTTAGATCGACCACTACTCTAAGGGTGTAAGCCCTTTTACTCCCTAAAGCAAGCAAATCCAGCAAGGTAAATCTATGAGGGTGTAAGCCATTTTACTCCTCCTAGCAACCTTGAAAAAATGACTTATCCAATAGCAATTAAGATGAACTAGGTGGAGGGTGTATGCACTTATACTCCTCTAAGGGTTTTTTAGACAAGAACAAGATGAAACAAGAAGAAATTACCAACAAATGCGGAAAATTCCTTACCAATTCCACAAGATAGAAAGATAAAACCCTCATTTACCAAGTACATTTCACAAACATGCAAGAGAGTAGCCTCCAAGAAGGTAGCGTACCACTTAGCTCCACAATAGACAAGACAAACATCCAAAATTTGCACAAGAGAGAGAGATAGACCAAATGCCCAAAGGGGACGCATATGTCAGCCAAGTATGTCTTACTCTACAGTGAGAATGTTACGTAAAATGAAATGATCTAGGTCCTTTATTTATACAAGACCTCAAAATAAAGTTTGTCCACATAACTTTAGGGTAAAACACAATTAGGGAGGCCAACCTCCTCTAATTGCCCCTTTACAATTCAAATATTGATTTTACACAAGAAGAAACCCTAAAAACATGACGTCATGTTCCTAAAGGGTGACGTTTTGGCATTTTGAGCAAGTCATTGGGTTGTTGAATGAGATGCAGGGTCTTCAAAGGCCACGTGTCACCATGCTAAATTTCCTCCTCTCCATCAACCATACCAAATCATCATCAAACCTCACCACCATCACCAAAACCCTAGCTCCAAGGGTGACATCAGGCCCAAAAGTGTAGTGCATGGCCTCAAAGGTAAATTGTTGGGCAAGGTGAGGGCTAGGTATCTTCCTTCAAGGTGTCTTCTCTTGCCTCCAAAGGCAATGTCCATCATATATCAGCTCCCAAGGTGTGGGTCGTGGCATCCACTTTGTGGGCTTCAAGCCCCAATGAAGGCCTAAGCTAGGCGTGTTCCTCTAAAAGCATCCACCAAACAAGGTCCTGCAAAGACAAATGAATGCACCCTCCAAGGGTCTCAAGTCAAATATATCATGCTAAGTAAAATCACATTTAATCCAAGAGCCACCTAAACATGTGCATCAAAACTACATTTTCAAATCAAACAAGTGCTCAAAGACCCTATGCAACTTGTCAAGTTTAGGTATGGGAGGGTTGTCATGGGGACCTATTGGGTGAGTCATTCCTCAATTCAAGGAGTGTGTCCTAGGTGGACCCTTTCTAAGTCATTCAAAGAAGGTGAAGTGGATGGGGGTAAAAATTTTGGGCATGGGGTTCCTAACATACAAGGGTTCATATTATCTCATTTACGGGTGCCTTTGTAGAGGGTGTGTTGCACCTTCGTTTTCAATGCAACCTTTTTCCAAGCTCATTTCATTGCCATTAATTAATTAAAGTGTTTCGAGGTCGAAGACAAAATGAGACTTCTACCTAACCATGAAAAACATTGCCCACCTTGACTCTACCTTGGCCACACTGTGCTTCCCCAAGTTGAAGACAATGTGTGGGACTTCTACCTAAGGATGGAAAACATTTCCCACACATGCACTACCTTGTTGGAATGCTTATTTAGTTATTTGTCTTATGGGTCCCATTAGTTTTTTGCGAGAGACATTTCATTGTCCTCGAGATCCTTGGGAGAGCATCTAGAAGGTTTATGATTGGATTTTATCTCTTGCCAGCTACAAACCTCTGGGCTTTCAACCCCTTCTTCCCATGAAATGAGGTACAATCCCTTCTTGGGCCAGTTCACCCGAAAATCCCAAAAGATGAGGAGACAAAAAGGATGAAGTGTGGAAAATAATAAGTATGATCGAGAATGGTACGATGACTCATCAAGGAGACCTCCCAGTGGCAAACATTTCCCCAAGGGTGACCACTTACTAGAGCACAATGTCAACCACCAAGGTGAAACAAGGCAGAGAACATAATTTTCAAGCAAATGTTCTATAATCAAGAGCAACTTTAATGCAACATATCCAAATGCCTCAAGTATTAAAGTGACACTTACCACAATACCTGACTTGTACCTCATGGAGGAAGATCCATTATCTTCCGGAAACAAGTTGATGTGGTGAATGTCATCACGATGAATCAGAGAAGTATGGTGGTGAAGCGGGTCTTCATCTATGTAAGTGGACATCACAAGTCGATCCATCCCTCGACACTCCATGTCTACAACCTTAGGGCCTCGAGACATCATCTCCTTAGTTATCCCTGGAAATGGGGGATAACAAAGCCTAAGCCCATTATTTTGAAATGGACAGAGTTGGGCGTATTGTTGTTTGAAAATATTCAGAATGACAAACCCTTGCTACAACATAGGGTTTCCATCGATTTAAGTGATTACCAAGTGAATTTGGGCGCAGGTACTCAAGCTCGATCCGAGAGTGTTGGTTCTGCTTGGATCTGCATTTGCTTTGTGAGTTAAATTTAGTGGCTCGATTTGGCAATGAATTTTGCTGAAGGATTTTGGCGCAGAAGGCACAGAGATTTTGTTTGGGGCAGAGACGTTAGTCCAGAGATGCAGGATCCCAAAGTGTGGTAGAACCCATGAGAATTCATTCCGTCGAACATGAGAAATTGCAGAACAAAGGGCACAATAAGACTCTTCATAGAGTGGAGAGAAACCCTATTTGATCTGTTGAGTGCAGCCCGAGCCGAGGGGAGCAAGAAGGCAATAAGCCAGACTGAGATTTGACAGAGGATTGTTGGTGTTGTGCCTAGAGGCAGAGATCGAAGAAGAAGTTATTCGATTTTCATGTTTGCTATTTGTTGGTTTGTCATGGTTTTTATTAATTTCTTTAGTATTTGAATGTTTAAATAAATGAATTGGATTTGTTTCTAGAGAGCTAGTGCCATAGAGTCATGGTAAAATTGATCACATGAGTGATAATGATGAATTGAAAAATGTAATGGGCTTATTGCGCATTTAGTAAAACATTTATAATGCTTGTTGGACCCAATTGAAATGTTGAAATACTATTGTAAGGGGTGCATGATTGGTTGTACCCAACACCCTAGAGGTTTGTGGTCCAAAGTTGTAAGCCTTGCCATAGGCAAGTTGTATTCCCCAAAAATGTTTTGTAAGCCCTAATTGAGTCAGGTCTACATAGATTAGTATGTGATCATGTAGTGTGAATCTCGTTGATGCATAGAGCAGAAGTCACATCAAGTTGTGGGACAAACCACTAATATAGCTACGAGGGTGGCAGGGGTACTCTTATCTAAGCTTGATGGAGGATCATAGAAATTGAATCTTCGATTAAGAAGGGGAAATGTGAGATATTAATCTTAGAGTGAGGTACCAACGTATGTTTAGTGTTTGATGAACCATGTAGGTGAAATGCATCCCTAGGGAATTAGCGAATACAACGGATGGCACCCATGTATCTGAATTTGGTTTTGTCTCTGAATTTGTCATCTCTGGTTTGGTTTTGTCTCTGAATTTGGTTCTTGTAATTAATAATCGATCGTTCTCAATCTGCGAATCACGTCTATTAGAAACCCAATTCGATCGTTGGTGCATAGTCTCTTTCTAAATTTCGTTGAAAGAGCTGTGCTGTCATTGTATTTTTCTGAACTGTATCCATGATCATACCCCGTCACAATTCCTTCATTTGGTATGCTGTCATTGTTTTTGTTTTAGTTGTACTCATCCCAGGTGATTGGACAATTCGCCTTGATCCACCTGCCATTTCAGTGCTCAACTCAAAGCACTAAATGTTACAGTGAATGAAAACTTTCAATTTCAGAATATTGCTCACTTGGTAAACCTCACTAGGGTCAAGTGAAAAGTCTGAAAGGGAGAAGATAAGAGAGGTCCGGTTTTCAGATCGGCTCCAAATTCTTATTGGGCCATGTTCTGATTGTCTGCGAAGGGAGGCTCGATGAAAGGATTGAGCCTGATTTCCTCATCGGTCTCTTCTTTTATATTTCGAAACCAGTTCGAAACCATGAAAAGGCAAAAGGACCGATTCCAAAATCAAGTCCAATTTTGCAATCAGGCCACTTTAAAATAAATGATCGGTTGGAATTAATTTTTTCCCTAAATGATTAAAAGTTAATTAACTCAGAATATAGGCATGTCCTTCAAGCTACTTGTTTTCGTGAACTTATAACCTTTTCATATAACTTCTAATGACATTGTCTAACTGTTTTACTGTTTTACATTGTCTAACTGTTTTACATTTTTTGCCGGAATTTGACGACATAAACTGGACGAAATCACAATTTTTTGTTGTTTAAATTGCATTTCTGAATGTATAAATGGACTTAACATATTGAAAAACTCCTAGGGCACTCGGATTATACAAACTTATCCACTCAAATCTGCAAATCCAACACTTTCTGGCCGGATTTCAAGCAAAATTAAACAGAAAAAATCCCCGGAAAAGAGCCAAAACGTAGAACGTTTAGACAACAACACTTCTGATTATAGATAGGGATCTCAAACAAGTGGTACAACCCTTTGTAAGGCCAAGTATAGAGTTTTCATAACGTGTGAATCTTTAGCTATTCAATTGATGGGAGATCTTAATCATGTGTTTTCATACTTGTGGGCCTTGGAATACGATTCTTAAAGTTGCATTGTGTTTGTAATCCTATAAAACCTATATGTAGCCTCATCCCAGGGTCAAAATGTAGAAATCAAGTTCTATTTGCTCATCTTAGATCTATGTTATATAGGTTTTCAATGTAGTGATCGATGTCAATGGGATTCATAAGCACCTAAGAGATCTTAATCTAGTAAAAGGTCTCATTGGCCTCTCGTGCACCTCAAACCCATCGCTTTGCCAAAATGTCGATTATTCTTGAAAGTTGATTCTAAGCCAAATAATGTTGCAAAACAACTTTTGTACCCTAGACAAAGCTACAAAAATACTTTTAGGTATGTTGGAGACAGTTAAGTCCAAGTGGTGCAGAAGCGAAGTCTATGACACATGCAATGCGATGATTATAGAAACAATGAATTTGCAAGGCAAATTGGCTTGACTATGCAATTGCCATAAGCTAGGATGAAATGCAGTGTGAATCATAATGATAAATAATGCATCTGATAAGAGTAAATGCAACCATCAACAAGTGACCATTATTAAGCTTTAAAATAATATGGTTAGAGAAACAAATCATAACTGAAGAGACTTGATTCAAAATAGAAAAATGAGGGTCCCCAAGTTAGTGGACTCGGGGGGGTTATTGAGGCCTCGATGCATCCTCGATTGTTGAACTACTCTAAATTGAACCATCCTCATTGCTCTCATTGTCATGTTGACTCCATCCCATCTTTCTCCCTACCCACAAAATTTGTAATTAATCAGAATTAGTGATTGTGATGCAATGCCATGTAAATATTGTAAATGTACTACTGCTTAATTGAAAATGCCAACAGTTGACTGTGGGGTGAAGCCTTGAATGTATGAGCCATGATACCACTAGAGGAATGAGAGAAGGGTTTATTAGGTTAAAGGACCAAGCCACTTTGTTGATGTATTCTTTCAAAAATATTTAGAATTTTCCCTCAACCCTGATATCAAGGCAAATCACTTAATGAGGGAGGATTGGTGGTTGAGAAACCAACCACCCTCAATGAAGTGAGATATGGAGGGCTTCCTGAGGTGACATAAACTTACAGCTAGAGGACAACATGAAGGACCACCATGAATCCCCATGATTCACCCACGAGCTTCCCTCTGACAGAAGAAACAGGGTACATGTCAAGAACCTTCCCAAGGGATTTGGGGGCAAATGAGAGTTTTTGGTCTTGGAGAAAAATTGGGAACTGGGGAGGAGTTCGGAAAGAAGGTCGGGAAGAAAAAATGTAGGAGAGGCATAGGTGTGGCTTGAGAAACAAGAGTCTCAAGCAAAATTTGGTTACAAGGCTAATTTCGAAGCCTAGATCCCAACTTGAGTTGAGAAGGTCACGAGCTTGATGTTGGAGAACATTTGATAAACCTTGTAAAGGCTTGGGCTAGGTGGGTAAGAGAAAATCTTGACTAAGAGTGGTAGGAAGGAGAGTAACTTGCACCATTTAATCTCCTTGAGGACCTGAGAGAAACTCTTTGGTGGTATCATGGCTTGGCACGAGGGTGGACTGTTGCCAAAGTGACAAAGCATGCAAAGACTATGGTTGGGTGGAAATGCGTACACCCACAGTGAGTTGGTTGGTATATCATGTGAACAAATAAGTATTTCATGTAACCTGTGTAATAGAGTTAAATCGAAGATGCCTATAGGTGTGTTATGGATAAATTTTGTATGTTTATGCCTTTTGTTTGTGCAATAGAATAATTGTTGTAATGGGATACCTGTGAAAAGAGAACATGATTATAAATTAAGAATGCACAAATACCCCTTAGGAGGAATGGACAATGTGTCTTGAGATAGGCATGGAATGTCTCAATGCCTGAGAAAGGCCTCTGTGTGGTTAAAGAGTTTTAATTTTGTCGTGGGATCCACTATCCTGATAGAGGCAGTTCACAGGATGTGAATCTTGACCTAGAGTGGTGAAGCATGAATTTCTTAGTCGGTTTAGAGGGGAACTACAAATATCTTGAAGGCTCGGTAAGCCTTAGAAAATACCTAGAAGAAACCCTTCAAAGACTAAGTCCAAGATCAAACCATTAACCTACATAAATATTATGTGTTGAGCCTGAAGGAATTGTAGTCATTGGATCAGTGTCGTGGATAGATCCTGACCCTTAGTTAGGAGAGGCATCGTCACCAGTAGTGACCAAGTGTCGGGACTTATGCAAAGTTTGATGACACTTATCTCTTGGGAGGTAACGTGAACCGTTCATCTGTCGGAAGAATTTCTCCGATAAGATCCGGACAGTAGATCGATGTAGGAGAAATATCAAATCTCTGTCGTAGATCCTTGTAAAGCCCTGGTTAAGTGGGGAAGAAGGAGTGGTGTCGTCATGCTGACAACGAGTGCAAGTGTCACAGTTAGTGTGTCTTGTGGGTGACATTTGGCAGCGAGTGTCGCTGAGTAGTGATAGATGTCACTATGTAATTGATTGACAAAGGTTATGGGAAAGAAAATGAGAGTCGTTGAATCTGCAGAGCAAGTAGATCTAACCATTGATTGGATGGTGCACCCATCAGAGTAGTCCATGGCTAGGTCAGGATAAGACTCATAACTGATAGAGTCGTCGATCCATCAAAACATGGAGGTAGTGGATCTACCACTATTGGAACTAGTCACTAGCATATCAGAGCGAAATCCATCTACAAGAGGTTTGTTCAGAGTTGACTTTCGAAGGAAACCCTCGCACGGTCGCAGAAACACTTCGAAGGAGAAAATCTGAGAGGAATTTGGACAGTGGATTTGATGTGAGTGGAGAAAATCTATCGAGCCCAAGGGAGCTCTGAGATGCAATCATGACTATCGATCCACTGGGATTGGAGGATCTCTAAGAGGAGATTTGGATCGTCGATTTGCCAAGATCAGAGGGACTCAACAGACGATCTATATTGTTGATCTTTAGTTAAGGGCTCAAGAGGATAACATCGAAGGTGCCATGTGTTGAACATAGGAGGTGCCACGTGACATAGTGATTAGGCACTTGTAGGTGAGATTTTGTGGCAAATATGAATGTCACGTGTCCGACGGTGATGGTGTCGCGTGTCATGCAGAGATGACGTTACGTGTAAAGAGGATTCGACACATGTAGATGAAAATTCGAGAATATCTGAGTCGTTTGTCAGAGGTTGAAAGGTTGGCAAGGTCATGGGTATCGGCCAAAAATACTGACGACGATAGAGGCATCAACAACATGACGAGAGTCATTGATCTATTGTTGGGAGGGAGTTGATCTCTGTGGTTGATTACTGTGATTCTCGTCGAAAGAGGAGAGAGGAGACAATGTCATGATGATGTGAGGGTGCCAGCATGGCAACCAACTTGTCCAATTAGTGATAAGTGTCACTGAGTGATTGAACGACAAGACAAAGTGGGCCCCATGGAGTGAGGAGGTCCTTTAGACCTTCGTTTTATTTATGGTCATTATATCTACGGGCCAGTGAATCTGGATTGTTGACACCCAAGGTGTCTTCGTCGGGGTATTTGAATGGCGAGTTAGGTATTAACTGGAGAACGCTGACGATGGTATAGATCAGTGACACAATGAGAGTTGTTAGTCTCGGCGGGGATGCGACGATGAGATCTGGACCATTGAATCTAGATGTGTCATCGTTAAGACTTAAGAGATTGACCTATTAGGCATTGGTAAGGAACATCAACGACGACGAAAGGATAAGAAGATGATGATGGTTGGTCAGTGAAGGGTGGAGATTCAATATCGATCGCCGATCTGTTGTGGGCCCCACCCGTCCATTATAAAGGTGAAAAAGGGAAGAGCAGTAATTATTGCATAGGTTAGAGTTGTCGACTCACTTAGGGTTGTTGGATGATCGACATGAGAACCATTGGTTCTAGAAGGGGTCCGATTAATGGATCATCGTCACAACTTTTGTTTGGGGTGTTGGCGATAACCTCCATGCTAGTTGGGATCGTCGATGCAATCAGAGCCATGGGATGCTTAGCCAGGGAACTGTTGGATCTAGAGCAGTCCCTATGTAGTGTCGTCATAACCTTAGTGTTGGGGTGTGGACGCTCCACGAGAGTAAAATATCGACAATGATAAGGACTCGAGGATTAGACGAAAACCATTGATCAAGAGACCCAAAAGAGTTGATTGGCAGGTGCCACGTCGGATGACACATGAGCTAGGAAATCACGTGGTAGGGAGGTGGCACTTGGCCAATGAGGACCAAGATCTTTGGAAGGCCATAAATTTTGATCCAAAGCTCGATTTGGAGCATGGTGACAGTCGTTGGAAAGCTCTTAACGAGCATAAGACAGTGGTGCCCTCGAGAGAAGGTTTTGAGATGATTGAGAAAAAGTGAAATTTTACTACCCCATCCCTTAAAAGGGTATTTATGGGGTTAAGTGTGTTACATATTGACCTTCCATATGAAATAGGTTTTGTCCCATGTACAAAGTTTGAACCTTGTCCTTCTAAGAGACGTATCATAGAACGACTCTCTATGATCATATATCACACCTCTATGAACATGCTTGGATGTTATCAACATAGATCCTCCCACATCAACCCTCTTGGGATTGAACAATTGACCTCTAGATTAGTGATGGGCATTATTATCCCCACTTTTAGGGATAACTAGGAGATCATGTCTCGAGGCCCACAGGGCCTAGACATGGAGTACCGAGAGCCAGATCGACTTGAGCATGGCCCTGGAGGGTCCATCTTTTCTCCCTTTCAGCACCTCCACTTTGTCAGCAGCAACAACACCCATCACCTTTGGCTTGGTCCTGTATTAGAGATGGTTCTTGCTCCATGAGGTAATGTGTTCGAATATCGTGGTATGTGTCACTCTATTCCTCAAAACCTTTGAATATGTGCATTTAAGTCCTTTTGTCTCTTACAAATGCTTGGATCTTATACTTGTCCACTTGACCATGTCTGGGGGGGATGACAGGATGCCCTAGTAAGCCTGTGCCCATAGGTTTTGGTTTGCCACTGGGGGGATTTATGAAAATTCATTGTCCGCTTCTCACCATATTACCACTTTTTCATCTTGCTTCCCACTCATCTATCCCATTACATTTGTCCGGGCATTGGGTTGGCCAATCAATTAAGGGTTGCACCTTGCCTTGTGGGAAGAAGGGGCTAAAGGCCCAGAAGGTAAAAGCAAGCTGACAAAAGATAAAAGCCTATAAGTAAACCTCGAGATGCTTCGCCTAGGGATCCCCGAGAAAGCAATAAAGAGCTTCTCAGCAAGAAACAAGAGGGACCCATAAAAATAATAAAACAAGACCTAATTAGAGGATATGGGGTCTCATCAGAAGCCAATCTATTAGGTCCATGGGTGCCTAACAGTATGACATTACTAGTAGCTGGTCACCACGCCAGGGTAGTGGCTCTTGGTTGCATGGCCAAGAGAAAGGGGGTCTCATCACGAGCCAACCTTCTCATTTCTATGAAAGTACTTGTGGGTAACACTGCCACCACTGGTCACCACGCCAGGGCAGTGCCCCTTGATTAGCCTCTTAAAAAAAAACAATAAAGAAATAAGAATAAAATGGTATGAATGGGCTTGGAAACAATTGCATCCAGGATAGGTGCAACTCGCCTTCTACAAAGGCACCCACAGGTAAGCCCTACATTTCCCTGCTTTCACTGCACCCCTTGTCAGGACATCCCTTATCCACCTCACCCACTTACATGGCTTGGATTTAATCTCTTTCTGAAACATCCCTTTTCCAGTGGATACTAGCCTAATAGGAAGCCCTATCACTTTCCCCAAACTTATATTGTAGACTTGTATAATGTCTTTGAGAACTTAACTAGGGTAATAGGGGTTTTATGCACATGTTTGATAATATTGATGATGAGATGTGATTGACATTGCTATGATCCCCGTGACTTATGAGCCCATGGAGGGCGTAGTTGTTGATGTGCAGGATCATGCCTGACAGACAGGTACCACATTCGTCAGGGAAAGATGGGGAGATGATTAATTCAGACCTCCATGGGGCTGAAGAGCCCACCAGATGGATGTTGAGACCCCAACAAAGGGCAGAGACAGGACATAGAGGTTTGCACTGGAGAAGAGGAGGACATTCCATAGAGGCACCCTGGCAAAGCCTGACTTAGGGGGGTTGAGCCCCCTCCATAGGAACGTTTGCCTTGGAAGGCCCATGACATCACCCAGGAGGTTCATGACATCATCCTTTCTTCATGGACGTTTTGGCAGACAGATAGGGCAGTTTGGCATGTGTGGCAGGTTGGAGAAGCCCAAGGAGGGCTAACGTTTTGCTCCAAGATGTTGCATTTGCCCTAAAAAGGGCTAACGTCACCCTAGAAGGGGATGACGTCTCACTTTTTGCTTGATTAGGGTTTCATTTATGACATTTAATGTAAAACAATATGATTTTGGTATTTTGGCCTTGTCGGCCTTTTAATGACCTAAAGTGTAATTTAGGTCATTGGTATGCTATATATTGAGGGTTTTTACCTTCATATTATCATCATCTTTCACTCACCACTTGGTGAGGTCTGAAATTTACACCCTTCTTAGGGTTATTGGTTGAAATTTTGAGGCACACTTGTTGAAGGAAGACTTATCTTGGCATTTTTGGCATTTCTCTTGGTGGAAGGTATTACAACTAGGGTTTTGCTATATGATTTCATGGTTACATGTAAGTGAATTTCTGCAAAACTTCTTGATTGAATGGTTCTAGTGTTGTTTTCTTGCATTTATTATTATGATTTGTTGAATTAAACCCTAGGTGACAAGCACATGCTAAAAGTCCTTGTCTCATGTCCCTATCAAAATTTTAAGCCATTTTATTTGTTGAAGAGAGATAGAGTTTTGCCATAGCAACGCTCTATCCTTTCTTCTATCCTAGCCGTTTTACTCTTGTTGACTTAAGAAGGAGAAAAACACACCAGGCCTAGGGTAGCCTACACATGGTGAGTCGTTTTTCCCTAGGGTTTGTCTAGTAGAGCCTTGCTTTAGCAACACGTCACTCACAAACTCTCTTGTCTTAGATCAATCATTTATTGAGCTAACCGTTTTTTCCATTGAGCTAAAGAAAGAGGAGAGAACACTGAGGCCTAGGGTTTCTACACCAAAGTGAGCCTCTCTCCCCTAGGGTTTCGTTGTTGAGGCCTTGCTTTAGCAACAACTCAACACTTTACCCTCTTGTCTTTGGTTTCACTATCACTTAGTCCTTTAGCCTTTGTGTCCTCCTTTTGACTCCATATACCCTACGAGCACACTGATCTAAGACCTTGTGTGTTGAGTACTTTGATCTCAAAAAACCTTCCAAACACTTTGAGCAATATCTCACTAACTCTTACTAACCCTAGCATAGACTAATTCTACTAACCCTAGTGTTGTTGTCATCTTCTTGTGCTATAAACACCTTTGTGCAACTTTCGTTTTACTTTTAAAGCAATTGAATGGTTGGTTAAGGCATTATCTATGAAGTGTTGATTTTGTTACATTGAATGCCAAGTTTCTTTAGCATTTATTGAGAAGTGATATTGTAA
>JZKD02S2393884.1:14414-29266 GCA_000966675.3 Picea glauca
ACTAAAATAAATTATATTTAATCTAACATTTTTTAAAGAAAGAATTTACATATTTTTATTATCAAATTAAAAAATCTATGCATCTAAATTGATAGAATTATTTTGAATATTGAAATTGGAAAATAAAGATAGTAATTCTATATCATAATCCTATGGTCTTATCAAATTAAAAAATCTATGCATCTAAATTGATAGAATTATTTTGAATATTGAGATTGGAAAATAAAGATAGTAATTCTATATCATAACCGTATGGTCTTTCATTTTGATAACATCATTCCAATTAAATTAAAAATAATAACTTTAATTCATTTTGAGGGTGGAAAGCTTATTATGGACTTGAAAACAATTATAAAGCATTGGACCTTTGGCTTTGGGATAAGAACAAATATAACTTTCGCACTCTAGTCACTCCAGTGATCTTATATGGATGTGAAGTTTGGGGTTGGAGTATCTCTAGAAAATCTTGGAGAAAGATAGAACAGATCCAAAAGAATTCTACAACTTATAATCTCAAAATTAAGGGAAATACACCATATCCTATCATCCTCATAGAAGCAAGTCTTTCCCCCTTCTAGAACATTCCTATGATTAGATATCTAACTTACAAGAATAAGATAAGCATAAAGATGTGAACTCTTGGCTAAATCATTAGGGAATACAAGAAGAAGCCATCATGCAAAATACAGATAATATTGTAAATATTATCACTTCTAAATTTAAGGAGAATATGTGGTGTGATAAAGAATTAGAGGATAAAAGGAAACTAAGATACTACAAGGAGGTGGTCAACCCTAATTTAGAATATCAAAAGTACCTCTGAGTTTTGAGAAGTGCATAGAAAAAAATCAACATTGTTAAAATAAGAATGAACTCTCACGAGCTACATAGGGAAATTGAGCATTGGACAATTCTCCAAACACATTGGGATGAAAGAATCTGTCATCTTTGTGACACTAAGAGGGTTGAAGATGAAAAACACTAAATCTTAGATTGCCTGCCTATTCTAAAACTAGATCCCAATTTAAAAATATTTGCCACAATACAAACCTTCCTATCCTCCAAAGTCATGAAAACTATGGTGATCTTGGAACACTTCTCTCAATGTTTTTTGAACACAAAAATACAATGCGAGTCTAGCATAGTTGACTTAGATATATCTAGTAGCCCGCAAGCTAGATATACCAAAAACTTGTGACTTAACAAGGGTCGAGGCATCCCAAAGCCCACTAAGGTGGACCTCTATTCCAAGGGTGATCTACCCTTCTAGCTTTATCACAACAAGCCAACATGTACAAAGTCTATCCTACTCTGGATTTGAACTTGTGACCCTATAGGCGTTCTTAACCATTAAGCCAACCCAAGCTATACGGATAGATATATGGTTGTTGCTAGTAATATTTTTTGATGTTAAATGACATACAACTTTATAGATCACCCTCTTCCACATGATATTAATGTTAATAGGTTGTACGAACGACTCTTAATATAACATTGGTATTATGACACATGGTGTCCATGGTGCAACCCACATGTCTATGTATGACATACCTTAACAACCATCCCTACTTTTCAAGAAGAAAAAAAAAAATATATATATATATATATATATATATATATATATATAATTATCATTCCAATATTAAAATCAAGGCAAATGGTGCTTTAATATATTATATTAATTATCATCTACAATATTATAATGAAGGCAATATAAATGTTCTATATTTTTTCAATCAATTTTATGATTTCTCTTTTTAATAGATTTGTGTTTTGAAGCAATTTTATGAATTTTTTTTGGATTTGTTTTTGTGAAGGCATATTTAGTCATTTTAAAGAGGTGGGGAGGGGACATTAATAGAGAAATTATATTTCAAAGTAAATTAGATTTTATAAAAACTTGAGGCTTTGTTATTAAAACAATATACTCGTTTAAAAGCTCAATTTTAAAGAGGTGGGAGAGGAGCATTAATAGAGAAACTATATTTCAAAGTAAATTAGATTTTATAAAAACTTGAGGCTCTGTTATTAAAACAATATACTCATTTAAAAGCTCAATATATGGTTTGTGAAAATTAAAACAATATACTCATTTAAAAGCTCAATATATGGTCTGTGAAAATTAAACTTAGGTAGAAAAAATAACACTCCTTATAACTGTTGAGATTAAACCTAATTGTCTTGGTCTTTTCAATAAATTTAAAATTAATATTTATAAATTATAATCCATACCAATTTGGTGCAGAGTTCCGTCTTAGTCTTTTTAATGAATTTAAAAATAATATTTATAAATTATAGTCCATACCAATTTGGTGCAGAGTTCCAAGAGCGAGGGATATTGAAATTATTTGCATTCAATCTATATCCCAAGGTTAGAATTGTTCTGCTGGGTTTAAACACAATAGCTTAACATTGAACTGCTAAGCTTGTGGATTTTTTATCCTGATATGAAAAATCTCAAATGTATTTTAACATCACAATATTCATATGCCTTAAATTATAATATTTTTGTACTCATTTCCAAATATCACTTTTTCTTACATTGAAATCACAGGTATCCAAAGAGGCAGCACATTTGTGTTCGGATCAAAATCTCATTGCTTATATGGAAGCATCAAAAAATATATGGAAAGCCTGGAGGGATAACTAAGAACCTACCTAACATCTAAGAATACTAACTGCAAAATACAATTATTTAGCCTGGAGAAACTACAACCGATTATCATGAAGTTCAAAAAATGAGAGACAAAACATGTAAGCATTAGATATACATTGACTGTCATTCCAACTTGAAATCTTTACAGAGTATTAAACCGGGCAAGAAGCCCAATAACTTCATTATTAAAGAAATCCCATCTCAAATCACTAACTTAAATTGTACACACTCCTTACTCATACAGTACAATCAATATGCCTGAAGGAATACAGCAGAGAATGTTTTGATATATCCCACCCATCTTTGTTTGGCTTGTGTAGAGCATACTTTCATTATGCCTTGAATCTGCAGGCCATCTAACATAACAACCAGAAGCTTTTTTGAAAATTCATGCTCTTTTGCACCTGCTATAGATTTGTTGTTTCTGTAAACACAGTTCTCCAATAAGTGGCTTCCTCAAAGACTCAATGCAATCCAGCTGACCATGTCTCCAACCACCAGATTAAACAAAACCAAACTAAACTTTTAGCTCCTCAAAGCTACCAACCAAGAAGCTATTCAACACTTGAGCATGTGGCTTTTGAATTCAAAATTTTACTCCACTCCTAAAGAGCATCTGACATAGTTCAGCTTGAAGCTGAAATCTTAATCTCTGCAGCTAAGTTGAACTTCTGTTCAAACATATCCCATGAAATGCTGGTCTCTGTAGCTCAAGCCATTCACGGCAGAGTTTTAAATATACAGCCACAAGTAGTGACAGGATAGAACTCTGCAACTTAGTGTTAATAAAAGGGCTTCCGGGACTCTCCATAAGAAACAGAAGAAATCTCTCCACTCTTGATAGACGATTTGTCAGATCTCAACATAGGTGGAATCAATTTGCAAGCATGCAGAGAAGAATCTGACCCAGCTGTGCTCTTCACATCAGCATTATAAGCAGAAACTTTCTTCTGCAGTTGAAGATCATCATATGAGGGTCTTATCTTTGGAGAACTGGATGAGCGTACTTTAGCCTTGGCAGACTCTGTAGAGTTCATGTAATTAGGCCTTCCCAAACTACTCTCGTCTGATGTCTGCAGAGTATTTCCAGATTTTGGAGTACATGATCCTCTTGAGGTTGTTGAGCTCCCATCAGACTGGATATCAGAGCCAGGGGTTGAAGATGATCTACCAGTAGGATGACAGGAAACCCCTGAAGGTGGTTTTGCAGCAACACGAACAGTAACATTGTTTCTACGAACTTTAACTCTGCCTGGTTCATGAGATTTCCTTGGATTCTCTCCAGCATCATCATAGCTTTTAAGAGACTGAATTTCACAAGCATCCATTTGGGCTTGTTCCATGAGTCTATTCTCCCAAGGCTTTGCAGCCATCCAGCGTTCTAACCAACTCCAGCCCCAGCTATTTTTGTCTGGCTCAATTTTGGCATAATTCATGTTTGTTTTCGAATTGCTCCTCCATTGCTGAAAAAGGATTCAACACCGATAAAAGTTATAAGCATATCAAAATCTCAAAATGTAAGCATGGCATCTACATCTACGGTCTTGTACAGATAATTCAACATTAGCATTTAAAGTCAGACAGAATAGAACATTCAATCAAGGACTTATACATATGAATTTTCAATTTGTTTTTCTGCATGAAACATAGTTGACTACCTGATGGGAGAGAGCATAAGCAATGGCTCTCTCACGTTTGATTGCACCCTCTTGTCTCATTTGCAGTTTTGCACGAACTTCTTCGAGGGTTCCTTGACTATCACACCATCCCTCCTGAAACAAGCAATGCACTTCTGAAACAAAGCCATTTTTTTAAAAGTTAAAACAGAAAAGCTTTTTAGGTTATCAGAAATTATTCCTGCAATTCCACATCACACATTATTATTGTGATATAAGTGGTGGGATTGTCCTAAACTGAAATTTGCCATAATATCTAATAACAAAGGAAAAGCAACTCATAAGAAATCCAGATCATTTCGGACCTATCTTAAAGAGGTATCTATATGAGGTATGTTCTGGTCAACTGCACAATAGCCGTGGAAAGCATTATGGCCAGGAAAAGTCTACAGAAAAGGCAGTTGACTTTTATTCATTAGTGGTCCTGGATTAGAGTCCGAGACAAGCTCAGGATAGGGAGGCCTGAGGAGTTTTCTACTAGATGATTATTATTTGCTTGTGATTTCCTATCTAAACTACAGTTTACATATGGTACACTGATTTAGCCACTCTGACCTAGTTGTCTAGATAGAGTAAGCTACTAAACCATATTGGCCAAAGTGCTAAAATACCTCTGATTCACGCAGTTTGTTTTGGCGAATTCGATGTTCATCAATCATTTTCTGCACAGCTAAGCCTTCAGTCGACATCCGAACACGGCGAGCTCTTACACGAGCCTGAACTCTAACAAGTGCTTGCATGCACCTCAAGGTAACTGCTGCTTGTTTCCTTACCTGACGACCTCGAAACAATGCTTGTAGTCTCACCAACCCTTTCAGTGCTCGCAATGCTCTCCTGGCCTGTAAAACCCAAACCAAATCCAATGGATTGAAAATAATCATCTCTCAAAACAACCAACCAAACAATCTATACTGGCTCATGCATGAAGAATGGTTACCAAAAATCCTCGAAATGCAGTCTGTATGCGAATGGCAGCCCATTCTTCTCGGACCACCTTGAAGTCTTTAGGAGGAGCCCTCACTATAGTGGCCACTGCAGCATTATAAGCCTCTGCAGAAGCAGATAGAGTTTCATATGTCTCCCCATTTGAATTTACCCTCTTATGAAAACTTCCTTCATTTCTCCCCTCAGATTCGTGGTCACCAGAAATTTTCCATAGGCCCCATTTCTTGGACTTGACATTGGTGAGCTTTTTCTGTGCATGTTACAGCAAAGTCAATAAGCTTAGTTAAATAAATTTAGAACATATATATGACTAATGACTGGAAAAGCAATAAACTAGCACAAGAGACAGGCGAGGATTAATAGGACCGCAAAAAGGTACATGAACAGATTATGCAAAGGGTATGCATAGAGTAAAACATGAGATAAGTACAACAAGATATAAACATGAAAAATTTAAGAAAGACAAAAGGAATGGGAAAAACTGAAAAAGATCACGAGAAAGAGCCTGAAAGCTGGAAGGAATGTCAAACAGCTACTCTCCTAGCAGATGAGACCGAGAAGAAATTGGCAATAAAGCTCATATTGATGTCTATTAGAGGTTTATGAACCCTATGTTGCCTGACCAATATCCTAAATGCGTCTGGTCACAAGAACTTTTTTGGTCTGAAATATCTCAGATAGTGCAATATATGCGTTTGTTTATATAGTATCAGTGCATTAGGTGGTGACTGGTCCATTATCTGAAAGTACAAAATGGTTCCTAGGGCTTGTAATCTTAATTTAAATCCTAGAATATTGCAACATATGAGGCATAAGACCAAATGACCACCCACTATCCTAGAAGGGTTGTTTGCTGGCAGAAAGAAGGTTAAAGTATAAGGGTTCCTTTAAATAGAATGATATCACAGAATAAATCTCAGTAACAGAGCACCAGTGAGTCATATTATGCTCCGATACTCATTGCAACGACCAGATAGGTCAGTTCACAATAGTATTACTGTGGTGGACCAGGTGAATGATAAAGATATATAGGGCACCGTTTGACACACCTTTAGTAAGGTTCACTATATTATTTACAGGATGAAAGCCCTGTAATATGACACCAGAGGAATCATTAGATAATATTGTCAGTGAAAGCATCAGTTGGTCATGGGGTAATCTTCTGTAAATAGACACTAAATGCTTTGTTCCATCCACTATAACTGAACGAACCAGAGTAATAAACTCAGAAGATAGCTCTTT
The DNA here is from genome assembly GCA_000966675.3 of Picea glauca. Lineage (NCBI taxonomy): Eukaryota > Viridiplantae > Streptophyta > Pinopsida > Pinales > Pinaceae > Picea > Picea glauca. The sequence goes on from JZKD02S2393884.1 coordinate 20,934, forward strand.
AGAACAGAAGTAAATCATTCCTATAGCTGATTTAACGAATGCTGTTAATGAATACACTGGTGGACCAGGTGAATGATAAAACTATATAGGGCACCGTTTGACACACCTTTAGTAAGGTTAAGGTTCACTATATGGTTTACAGGATGAAAGCCCGGTAATATGACACCAGAGGAGTCATTACATAATACTGTCAGTGAAAGCACCAGTTGGTCATGGGGTAATATTCTGTAAATAGACACTAAATGCTTTGTTCCGCCCACTATAACTGAACGCACCAAAGTAATAAACTCAGAAGATAGCTCATTTAGAACATAAGTAAATCATTCCTATAGCTGATTTAACGAATGCTGTTTATGAATACACTGGTGGACCAGATGAATGATAAAGGTATATAGGGCACCGTTTGACACACCTTTAGTAAGGTTAAGGTTCACTATATGGTTTACAGGATGAAAGCCAGGTAATATGACACCAGTGGAGTCATTAGATAATACTGTTAGTGAAAGCACCAGTTGGTCATGGGGTAATCTTCTGTAAATAGACACTAAATGCATTGTTCCACCCAGTATAACTGAACGCACCAGACTAAAAACTCAGAAGAAGGCTCATTTAGAACAGAAGTAAATCATTCCTATAGCTGATTTAACGAATGCTGTTAATGAATACACTCGGTGAATCAGAAGATAAATGTCTGCAATATGGTACCCAATGAACCAAATGAATCATGAGACAAGAATACACAATATCATAATATTGGGTTGGGGATATGCCGATAAACTCTAAGGGGAATACTGTGTAATAATATAAAAAAACTCAACCTGAAAAACAGGAACAGTATACCCACATTATCCTCCTTCTCGGCAGCTGATTTACTAGGTTTCTTCACGCCAAGGAGTGCCTTTAGCCACCTGCCTGATGCACCCATTGCTCCCAACACACCTTCACCAAAAATAGCTACACTTCAAATGCCTATAGCTTTGCCGTAGACCTCTCCGACTTGAAGCAAATTTCTCTGACAAAAGCGATTGTTACACCAAGAGTTAAAGCTGAAAACAGAAGCAACTGATGCATAAAGCTAGCCTTAGACATATATATCAACAACAACAACAACACGTTTCACAGACAACCCAGTAAAAATCAACTTCAAAGCTTAGGACCCAAATGCCTAATCTTCAGTCAGAAAACTCCACTCCACCTACCCACATTAACCGCCCCTTGCTATCTCTATCCAGTCACTATAACCTATGCCACCAAATCCCTGAATTTAAGCAAATCTTTACTCTGAATCAGAGACCATCCACCAAGTTGGTTAATCTGATCCCTTTAACAATGAAATTTAGTACCGAAACTTGTAGGCGAGATTTTAGCACCATGTACCTCTTACAGGTTGTTATGCCACCAACGAAACTAAACTAAGCTAACTAGACTCCGGGAATACTCAAAGAACAGAAACATGGAAGAGCAAAAACTCTCGCGAATCCTGTGAAGAAGAACAATGTGGTTCGTGCATGTCCCCCATTTTCTACCCGTTCCCGAGGATCCCAACAGTCAAATTTTTGTGACTCCTCAGTACCGTAGCAGTGCCCAGTGGCCGAGATTTTTCAAACACCGCCGGTTTATTATCCCGATGGCCGTCATAATTTTTGTCTCGTTTAATTTATTAAGATGCAGTGTCCTGATTCTAAATTCAAAATCTCCGGTCCCGCGTTTGAATTTCAAAAGTCTAACGGTCAGAGACTAAAGGCCGATATCTATTGCGCGTGGGGTTGTGCGGGTCTCGTTTTTCCGATTTCCGTTGCTCTCGGCACTGTTATGCAAGATATTAGAATCATGACAAAATTAATTATAGCGGTTGGAAGATTCAGATCCAGGGAGAGTTTGTTTTTTATAATTATTAAAATAAATTGTTAAAGAGATTTTTGTTTTTATTAATTATTAACATAAGGTGTTGTTGAAATTTTGAACTCCGTAATTATTAAAGGAAGGTGTTATGGTAAGGAGTAATAAGCACCTGAGCATTTAATGTTATTGGTTTCAGATTTTACTGTGTAAAATTCAGTATACATAGCATTAAATGTTTTGTAGTAGGGTGTTTTATTATTATTATTATTGTACATGTTCTAAAAACTACATTTTTAATATTTTTAGTTATTATATAGGTTAAAATTTTTGATTTTTTTTTAGCATTTAAGGTGATTGAACATTTATTTCACATAGTATATTTTGTTTTATTCATATTTATTTAAGATGGTTCATAAAATTTATTAAGAATTATTTTGGATTGGATTTGATGGAATAGTAAATATTATATCTTAGCATTATACAATTCAATGGTAGCATAGGTATTTGAGGATGTTGAATCCATTTTCACAATAAAAATGGTAACTTCATTAATTTAAAATTGCAATTTTTACAAAGATTGTCTAATTGTGTGATGATATACCAGAAAATGTCAAAATTGTAAGGCGACTAACCTTCTTCTCAGAAATGTGTTTTTGACATTTGAAATGTGTTAATGAAGATTTATTTATAATTTCAATAGTCACACTCTTAGTTGTTTGACTAATCACATGGTGCTCTCATTTATATCTCCCCATAATATGAACCAAATTTGTTGTAGTGAAAAAGGAGGAAGGAAATATGAAAAAGTGAAGACTTCCTAATTGACTTTGCGTAAGCCTTGATAATATTGTATCACATCATTTCTATGATTAGTACAATTAAAGTAACACAAGGCCACCATTATGCCAAAAACAACCAATCACATGGTACACCCAATAATTTAATTGACTTAGCGTAAGCCTTGATAATATTGTATCACATCATTTCTATGATTAGTACAATTAAAGTAACACAAGGCCACCATTATGCTAAAAACAACCAATCACATGGTACACCCAATAATTCAATGTTAGTGAGTCATGCCCCAAAATTAAATCTCAAGACCAATATGCCACAACCCACGTGTCACAATAATTACTTTAAGCAATTAAGGTGCATGACGTATCGATATTTGAAATTAAACATTTAGTCACCTTCTTCAATGATCTTGTTCTATAATTCAATTCTCCTTGTGTGTGCTTATGGGGGTATTAGATGTCATTTAGATTTTGGAGTCCGATATAATGAATTTCAAGTCTCTAAATGAATATTGTAATACCCCAAATTTGACCTTTGGGATGTATTGGATAAAATTATGTATAAATTATAAATGGGTGGTTATATTGATGACAGTCAAGCCATATGAGCTTTAAACAAATGACCCCATGTGTATTTATAGTGTAAAGTTCAATGTCAAGGCTCAACTAATGAATAACTAGGAATGTAAGTGCAATGAATATACTTTTTATGGTTCATGTGGTAGACTTTACATGGTATCATCAAAGCTATGTAAGTATTGTTGTTGAAATATAATATGATGGCCCAAAATGGCTACGCAAAGCACGGGAGGGGTTATAGCCCACAAGAGGGGAAGAGGAAAGGGGGAGCCAAGGAAAGTAATCCTTTATTACCAAGTGTCAACCAAAGAACTCAAATCTCTCCAACATGCACCTTAAATAAATCTCATCCATCATCTTTAGGCTTTGACTTAGAGGCCCAATATAAATGCATGTAGTTTGTGAGAAATGTTTACCTCACTTAGTTATGGAGGCATGGGGATCATTATGAGGAAGTGTGAAGAGCCATTTATACTCCCAACCCATGGGAAATCATTATCCCATTCCCTCATGTGCATCATTGCTCAAGAAATACAAGTTGTGTTTTTGTTGTTGGGATTGAAAACCCTTGTAGGGTCTTGTCCAAAAATCAACCCTACGAAGGAGGATTGTAAACCAAGGATGAGAGATGGATCATTGTAGTGGAGCATAGAGGCGAGGTTATTTAGGAAACCTTCCCTTTCCATAATAATTGTTGCACATTGAATGTTTTAGAGAGCCAAAGCTTTCCGTGAAGTTAATCCCAAAAAGAAATCAACAAGATGGATTCTTTCTACCTACACCAAAGAGCACTAGAAAGGAAGAAAAATCAAGTGAGGAATTGTTAAGAAGAGAAGGGAAAGATCTTCCTTGTGTTGTGTAAGACATTGGATGGGAATTCCAAAATTGATTGATGGCTAGATGAATTACCCAAATTGCTCTTTATTAAGTAGATTGGCTAAGCTTGAGAGAAATTTGGTTGGGTTGAGTGAAACGTGAGATTGTAGCTTGATTCATTCACCCTAGTGGTCTCACAACCTTGCTTAGGGGTGGCATCCACCCTAGATGCCTACAGTTGGGTGGAAAATCACTTTTACACGCAAATTTCTTAGACTATCTTATTTAAAAAACAAGTTTTTTCTCTATGCTTATAAACCTGTAGTTGAATTCGACTTTATTTTATTTAAATATATAGAATGTGTGTGTTGTGTGTGAGAATTCAAAGTGATGATAGAATAGACATGTTTTTGCCATGATTTTCATTAATTTGAGTTAATGTTTTGTTGTGCTCCATTATTGCTTTCATGCTTCCATCTCCATAAGTATTTCATGCTATTTTTGAAGCCAAATATGGTTTTAAACATGGTAAACATGTCTATTAGAGACGCAAAAATTATTGTGTGGAATGTCAAGTGGGTTCCCATTTTGTGGTTGGTAATCCATGGAAAGAGACATCATCACAAAGATAAATTATTGCTTAACCCAAGTAAATTTTTAACTTATGCTCTAAACCATGTATTCATTTAAATGTATTCATACTCATAATTTGTTTTGACTTTAGCATAAATTTGCGACTTGCATATTTAAATATATATAATTGTAGCTTGTGAAATTGGCATAGTCTTGGTAAGGTGTTTTGTTAGAAATTTTGAAATTCAATTCATTTGTAAAGAGTGAGTAAGATGAAGGGTGTTGAATAGTGGTAGCACTAAGTTTAATAACCACAAATTCTTGGCATTTTCACTACCAACTTTTTTTTGACAAAGTTTTGAAAGTTAAATTCTTTAATAAAATAGATAAAATTGTTAACCAAACCAAGCGGTTAGTTCAATTAGTTATTGCTATTGATGTTGGGCTTATGGCTAACTCTGTGCTAGCAAATTCCTGGGTCAAATTCCCTTGGGTTAGATGTATTAGTTTACATTGATAGGTTTTCTAAGGATGACATTTACAAAGATGAGTAAGCATCTCTTAGATTTCCCAAAAAAATAATTAACATAACATTATTCTTAAAAGATAATAAAACACAATAAATTTTAATTTGAAATTAAGAAACATAAAAAAGAAATATAAACCTTACATCTTTTTAGTACCGAGTATTACTGGCTGCTATCCGTGAATGCAGGCAGACTCATCCACGTTATTCAAGGAAAACCACACCACCTGAAATAACCCGTTGGTGGTCCGTAAGAGAGCACACTTTCACTCTTGCCAGATGCCTCTAGATCTTGGGTTGGTGGTCAGTAAGAGATCACGCTTTCACTCTTGCCAGATGCCTGTAGATCTTGGGTCGTTAACTTGTTTCCTTACATCCAAAAAAAAGGAGCTCTTAGCCAAATAAAAACAATTTTAAGCCATACTCCAAAACCAAAACCTTACATCTTTTTATACAAATAGAAATAATTTTTTTAATAATAATTATCCAATTTTTTACTAAATCTTTTTAAAGAATAACCCATCCAATTTTTTATTAAAATTTGTATGTAATAACTGTAGAGATTTTCAAGTAGTACAAACACCTTAGAAATGAAGTTAAGTCCAATCAAGAAACAAACTCCAATAATGTACATATAGAGATTGTCAAGTAGTACAAACACCTTAATGTTGGAAATCGACCTTAAGTCAAGAAATAGATTTTCTTGCATATACAAACAAAACATAGAAACTTTACCAATTAATTGTCTAGTAAATGCCATATAAAATCAAATTTGCATGCAATAATTTAAATGTTGTGTTGTCAAAGTTCGTGTGCCTAGTGTCTTCACGTGTGAGCGAAGGGAAGAAGATGGTCGTGTGTGGTTTCAAGTGGGGACATATGATTGGCAGTCTGCTGCCCAGATTAGGTATCATTGTAAATTTGTAAGAAGCAAATACGAAGGGAAACTTGAAGACCCCACATAAGTTTATTCGCTAATGATATTCTAACTAGTGAAACTCTTTAAGATATTATTGTTGATGAATATTTTACTCTTTGTGTAGCATTCAAACGGCACATATTTTAAGATATTTTTGTGGATTATATTTTATTAGAGTATGTTATTAGTAATTGTTTTTGAAGGTGTAAAAAGTAAGTTGTTATAAGGTGAAAATGTTAAAATGTTTTATTTTTAAATTTTGTCGAGTAAAGGTGAACGCGAAAAGGTTGATAAGATGAAACAAATCCTTAAAAGAATATATTAAATTTTATTATTGATTAACAAATAAATGGTTGTGCTTCATTTATCTGGTGTTAATATTTTAATTTTTGTTAATCACTTAAGTGGCAATTAGTTAGCTATCAAAGTAATTTTTAAATATGATTAGGTAAATGTAAAAAAGTAAACACATAAACAGATGTCTTTATAATAGCTAGGAAGTTAATGATTGAAATCACAGCCATTTATTTTGTGTGATTACTAAGAATATTCCAGCCATATTTAATCATGTCCATAAAAAACTTATTAAGCACTAAACCCTTATTAAATCTACCCATTGTCAATAGGTTTACGCCTTTCGGCGTAAAAATAATATAGATTGTATAATTAATTAATTAAAGTTTATTTCTTTTTTGTTTTTTTATGTCTGCATAATGTATTTCTTTGAGAAACTTCCATGCACTTCTATTCCGTGAGAAGTTTAGTTTTGATGAAATTGATATAGGAGAAGAATATGTGCAAAATATGCAAGCAATTATTGACAACACCCATGCAACACACAAAATTGGAAGTAATTAGTTTCTCTGATGAAATTTGTTTTGGTTCTTTCCCTTAGAACTCACAAGACTCCTAAAGATGTGCATTAATTCCCCCCTAACTACTTGAGAGGTAGTTTTTTCCTTAGAAACTTTTCTAAAATTTGTCCAAAACATTGTTTCTGCATATTCTAGAATCAAGTTTATTTCCGTGTGACACAATGCATCCTCTCTACCATCGCATCCTTCAACTCTGACTCGCAAGGACCAAAAGTTTCCATTTGTGTTGCATGTCGCAGAGGATGAAGTTTTCTTCCCTTGTGATATATCACATATTCTCGAGATTTTTATCTATGTGACAAATCACACTACACCAAAGTTTTATTTTGTGTTATAGATAAAGGAAAAAAACATTATTTAGAAGGGGCACATAAAGACAAGTTTTGAAGTGGTATATACATAAAACAAAGTTTAGGAAGGATGCATAAGAACAAAGTTTTCCAAGATTAAAACACATCGCACCAAAACTTAAGAGAGGTGTGACATAGGACATTTTGCACCAAAACTCAAGAGAGGTGCGACACAAGGAACACTATGCACCACAAGTCTTAAGAGGTGTGAAATGACGCACAAAACTCTATCTTTGCATCTTCTAGAAATTTGCTTGCTTGTGTCATATCACATTTAAACTTTCTTTGGATACGACACAATGTGTATCGCACCTAAAATGCCTTTGACCACGACATATTGCATCGCTCCAAACTTTCCTTTGCCGCGACATATTGCATCACATTAAAGTTTCTTTCTCTGCGACACATTGCACTTTCTCAAACTTTCCTTCATTGCAACGAAGGAATTTTTTTTGAAAGAACTCCTTTGCATTCTCCCTACCATCACATCCTTCAAATCTTTCTTTCCTTGTGACTCATTGCATTGACTCATTGCATGGACCAAAAGTTTCCATTTGTGTGACATATTGCATAAGATGAAGTTTTCTTCCCTTTCAATACATTGCATAAAGTTTTTCTTTGTGTGACATATCACATCTCCTCAAACTTTCTATCTTTGTGACACATTGCACCACACCAAAGTTTTGTTTAATGCAATACATAAAGAACATAACTTTTTTTAAAAGGGGGCGCATAAAGATAAATTTTAAAGTGGTATGCATAAGGAAACCTTTCTCCAAATTTGTCTTGATCGTGATAAATGGAAAATTGTTAAAGAACTTGATCCTGATTATTTTCGACACGAAATTTGAGTGGAGATATAATAAATAAATGTACAGAGATATCGTGGATATCCAATATTATAACATAAATGTATCAGAGACACAACCATAAACACATATATACAGTAATACACAATTTTCTATTAATGAGCGAAAATGTACAAAGACTGTAAAAATATAGAGTGAAAGACTCGCTAGAATGGTGGCAACTTATCTCTGAGAAGAGATGTGACGA
>JZKD02S2393895.1:0-15172 GCA_000966675.3 Picea glauca
TATATAATTTTGATGTTAAATGGTGAATATAGTTGTGTTATAGTATTGCCACGTGGATTCCATACAAGTATATACAACTATAGTTATATGTATAAAGTTCTTGTGGATGCCATATAGGTAGATACAATTATACTTATATGTATAAAGTCCTTGCTACTTGGAGGAGAGGGTTTTCACATGTATGTGTTTTGGTTTTTATATTTAGGCTTTCTTTAATTTTATTTGATGTAGGATGATGTACCATTCATTAATTACCGAAGCATTTTCGAAGGATTAAATATTTTACTCTCCTCCAAGTGTAGCATTGTTGGTGGAGTAGTTTTCTCGAACTTTAGAGGGTGAGGAGGTCACTTCAGAGGGCCTTCATAGGGTTAACATTTATGGCACCACTAGCTCCTCTTTGTTGGAGTCGAGTGAGGGATCCCTCGTAGGTACCTCCTTTGGATTTCGGTTATCCATTGTCATATATGAGGCCTCTCCATGTCATCGGGTGCACCTTACGTTGCTAGTCCAGTTTCATTGTTTGCATCTACCTCGAGTCGAATTCAACGATCCGCCACATTGGATCTGCCAAATTTCCTTTTGGGTGTGGTAAATGTAGGTAGGATACCTACATCACCTAATCATTTGTATTGTGTCGAAGGAGTCATTTTTATCATCTCTAGGGTCGATCTAGATCATTTGCACGGGGGTCATGGCATTGATGAAGATTGTCTTTGTAAGCAGAAAAAACATTGAGTGATCAAAAGTTGAGGGGGCAATGTATCTTTTTTTATTGTCGAGGATATTGAGGTGAATCAGGTCCCCAATTTGTCAGGTCACACCTTGGTCAAGAAATTCATGGGCAGACGGGTGGGGCTGGATAGCCAATTGCTTTGGATGGAAGGACATTGGAGTTTCGGTCTAGGGTATACTTTGGTTGCGCACTTATTATCTAGATGATGGATCAACTTTGTATTTCACTCAAATATTGATGCAACTTCGATCCTCAAGGAACCTTGGTTCATGGATCACTCTTTACTCTCCTAGCCATGGCATCCTCTATTCGATGCCAAAGAGGAGCCCATGAAAGGCACCCAAATCTGGGTCAAGCTTCCAGGTCTTCCCATGGAATATTGGATGGTTCAGACTCTTTGGGCTATTGGGAATCAACTCGGGAAGTCTCTTATGGTCGATGATAGTTTTTTGTCCGAAGGTTTCTGTTCGGTGGCTTAGATTTTAGTAGATTTGGATATAAGTAAGGGTTTATTTGAGTGAATCAAACTGGTTTTTTAGGAGAAAATATATTCTCGAGTTCTTGACTTTGTCAATATCCCTTTCTGTTGCTCCAGATGTCATTCGAGTGGTTATATCTTGAAGGAGTGCCCAAAACCTTTTGTCAAAAAGGTCTAGACGATGAAGGTGGTCTCTTCATCGTCATTGACAGAGAGGGTGGATGTTAAGCCCCTAAACAAAGCTCCATGTTAAGCATGAAGCCCTAGATAATGAGTTGTTGTGTTTCTTTTGTTATATTAGTATTGTTTACTAAACCTTTTAACTGTAATTGTACCCATGGTCTCCTTGGTGTGTGTGTGTGTGTGTGTGTGTATCATCTCATCTTGTACATTTGTTCTATTGTAAAAGGAGGTTTGCCCCTCGAAGAGGCTTCATGTTCATTATTCTCAACATTTGGTATCAGAGCGCAGGGTCTTGAGGTTTTTCTCCTTCAAGTGAGTCATATTGGAATCTTCACTATAAATTTTTTTAGAGAAGCTCTAGACTATGAAATTTTGAGGAGACTGAGAAGACATAACAAAGTACATCTGCTAAAAATTTCAAGTACTGGGTCATTATACTTTATGAGACACATCATGTGGACATTAGGGTTTGTGACTAGTCCTAAAATCAATTTCAAATGAGTCATCTTGGAATTTCCGCTATAACTTTTTTTGGAAAGGTTTCAAACTGTGAAACTTTTAGGAACATGAGGAGACATATCAAAGTACTTTTTCTAAAAAATTCAAGTGCATATTCATTATACTTTTTGATATATAACATGTGGAAGTTGCGGCTTATGACTAGTCTTGATGTTAGTTTCAAGCTATGAGTTGTTTTTTTAGCAAGGTTTTAGAATACAAAATTTTTAGGACACTAAGGATACATAGAGAAGTACTTTTATACAATTTTTAGGTTTTGTCTCGTTTTACTTTTTGAGAAACATGCTGTGAAAATTAAGGTTTGTTGATTAGACCTAAAACTAGTCTCAAACAAGTAATATCAGTAGAACTATCATATGATAAGCTTGGAAGGTCCAAATTGAGTGCCACTAGTTTCTTTGGAAAGAATACACATCATACTATTTCATATAAAAATTTCATAATCATGTATGAAATATTGGACACGTGGAATTCCATACAAATTCATTGTCTCGAAAGGGATGAGAATCAACAAGTTTTGGGAAGGTTACTATATCTTTAACTTGACACATCAAATTTTGGTTAGACTTGTGGCATCCCGGAGAAGACATATCAAAGCACTATAAGAAGAAAATTTCAAACTCAAAAGAACTAAAATTGCAGAGATACATCCAGACAAATATCGGCTACTAAGACAGACTCAAAATTAGGGTTTTAAAGGTACTGCAACTTACAATTGGCTTAACTTTTGATTGAAATATCTAATTTTGGTCATTCAAAATTTGTGATATAGACAAAAAAGAGGAGTATTATTATTTTTGTCTCATATAGCAAAAGGTGCTCCAAAAATTACTTCACCAACTAAACCTCTAGAAATCTTAACTATGACTCGGGAAGAAAGATAAGAGAATTTTCACTAGCTACCCAAAGTGGAGAACCAATTTAATGAATTGAGTGTCAAGTCAATAACAAGTAATGATTTGATGGAAAAGAAAATGGATGAAAATAGGGAACAAATGGAAAAGAAGATGGATGAAGATAGGGTACAAGTGAAAAAAAACATGGATGAAAACAGGGTACATATGGAAAAGAAGATGGATGAAAATAGGGTACACATGGAAAATAAGATGGATAAAAACATGGAAGAATTGCAAGATTCCATGTCAATGATCTTGTTATGTATCCTGGATGTCAGATTCTCTCAAGGATATGTCACAAAACAAGGAAATCATATAAATGTGGAGGAAATAAAGATTGAGCCCCAAAATCATGATTATTCATCACCTCCAGATCCACATCATCGAGGGTTCCACTCAGCACCAAGGAACTACTTAATTTCCAAGATCGATATCAGGAAATTTTTTGGTAAAGATCTTATAACATGGATATTCCAAATGGAGAAATTATTTTATATACACCAAGTGTCAACCTTACAAAAGGTAACTCTTGCACCCTTGTATTTAGAAAAAGGTCAATTTGTTTGGTATCAATGGATTTGTGGAAGAAAAAAATATTCTATTATCTCTTAGTCCATTTTTATGGATGAATTGATATCACATTATGGGGATATTAAAAGCAATACATTCTTTAGTCAATTGATCAATCTTCGGCAAAGAGATCCAACTATAGATCACATTCAACAATTCCAAAAACTAAGTCTTGAGGTAAAGAACATTCCAAAGGATAATTTGTTAGGTCTCTTAATGGGAACTTTAAAGGAGAACATTTGTTAGGGACCTAACCTCCCTAACCCCTCATGTAGGTAGAATAATATATTTTCCATGTAATAAAGGCCAACATTAATAAGGCCCAATAATAAGGAAGAATAAGTCAGATGTAAGAAGACGTACTAGAAGTTTTTGCTTCTAGAAGATCTTCCTCTAGATTGTTCTTTTGATAGATAGATTTAGTATAAATAAGAGTCAAGGGAATGAGAAGTTTTGTCATGAGAATTATTGTAAGAGAGCGTTGCTCTGCTGGAGGTTGCCCCCTCGAAGAGGTAAGTGAACATTGTTTCCTATCGATAAAGGTATTATTTTGGTGTTTTGGTTTCATCTATTGTGTTGTTCCGTTGTTATTCTTTGCAATATTTATGTTTTCAGCTATTATAATAGATTTGGTACCTTACAAGTGGTATCAGAGCACTTTCCTTGGAAGAAAATTGTGGTTTATTTTTTTTTTAGGGTAGAGACGTATTCCAGCATCTTAAAGCTACAAAGATTTGTCGTTCCACGCATAAATCTGTGGTCGGGGAAGCATACACACAAGAACTACAAGTGTTACTTAAGCGCACATTGTTGGCCACCCTTGTAACCCCTATTGGTACCCCTTCTAGTGGTAGCGCATCAAACAAAACCTGTATACAGATTGACCTAGATATCCTGAAGCCCTCCGTAGATCAATCGAATGGTCGTCTGAGTGTTATAGTGCCATCGAGAAGAACACTCGGGAAGATACTCTCTAGTACCTAGGTAGTCAGGTAGTATGGCTAAGGGCATGATTTAGCCTCCTTAGTTTGTGCCCTGAGATATTGGGCCGAGTACTACTGTTGGACCCCACATGTATATCATAGAGCTATAGCACAAGGCAAACCCTTGTCTGTAGAAACCACGAATACCCTAACCCTTGGGACGAAAACAGAAACAAAACAGACAAGATCTATTGTCGTGCAACCTTACCTCTTGCATTTTGGTTGTGAAATTACTACACATTTATTCCTGTTAAGAATTTGGGAATTTATACACTGCAATATTATGGATCTTACTGGCACCATTATTTGAGACCTATCCCATTGGATTCCTCTCTTCACTCGCAGTCATACCTATCATTTTTCAGCAAATTTTTTTTCCTGTGGACCTGAACCTCTTCTGGTCCCCTTATTTGGGTTTTTCCCAACTGGATTTCCCTCATCGCCCTGATCGTCGTGATACCCTTCACCCATAACCCCTTTTATGTGTGGTCCCACCTGTCCCTTTCTGTTTTCCCCTTCACCATGGCCCACACCCGTAGCCAAGACTTAGAACACCACTTCAATACCTTATCCTCTACTTTCACAGAGACCCAATAGGAAGCACAACAACTTAGTGCCAATATTGCCACTATCAATAAAAACATGCATTCCTCCATAGACACAAAAATGGAAACCATGAAACATGACCTCTCTAAGAAGTTTGCATCCTTCACTAGCATGATCTGCGCCAAGTTGAATATCGTTGGAGACCTTACTTCCTCTGACCCACATTTGTCCCCCGAAGGTGAAACTTCCTCCAATTCCCAGAATTTTCAACCCCATCACTTTTAGTGTGATCTACGCCTTCCGCACGTGGATGTGAACAAATTTGATGGCTCGGATCTCACCGGCTAGGTAACTCAAATGGAACATTATTTCTCTTTGTACGACATTACAGATGACTTGGCCAAACTCAGGTATGGTGTTCTCCATCTAGATGAAGAACGTTGGCAATGATGGAAATGGAGAAAAAATGCTCGCCAAGGGTATGTAGCTTAGACACAAATTGTTGCAGAGATTTATGAATACTTTGACACTAACACCCACCATTTAGGTCATTTGACAAAGTTGAAACAATTTGGTAGAGTGGAAGACTTTATTGTTTCTTTTGAGCAATTGGTTTTCCGCATGGAGGGCATGTCTGATGCTTTTTTCCGAAAATAGTTTTATCAGTGGCCTCAAGGATGATATTCGTGCCCATGTCCTCATGGCTCACCCCTAGAGTTGGGTGGAAGCTACTAAAAGAGCTAAGGAATCACAATAGGTTGTCTCTTCTCAACCCATAAAACCCTCCTTTATTTCTCACCCTAAAACAATCACTCCCACTCCTCCTTCCACTGCACTAAAGATGCAAAAATTGACCTAGGAATAAATGGTTGAACGTTAACTCAAGGGCCTTTGTTATAATTGTGATGAAAAATATTTTCCTGGGCACAAGTGTAAGGAAAAAAATCTTTTTATGGCAATCTCCGAGGATGTTTCTGAAGAAGAGGACGAGGCTCCCTCTATGGCTGAATCAATTGAACACACTAACCTCAATCCACCATTAGACCCCCCAGAAGTTGAATCCGTCATTTCCCTGAATGCTCTCATTGGCTTCTCTATTCCCCAAACCCTCAAGCTCGTTGGTTACATTAAGCATCAGAAGATCATCATCCTCGTTGATAGTGGCAACACCCATAATTTTATTCATCGTCGCATTGCCCAAGAAACTAATTGTTATATCCGAGCAGTCAACAACTTTCGAATCATGATTGCCAATGGCGGGTCCACAAAATGTGGGAGGCGTTCTGAAAATGTGTGTCTCCAAATTGGTCAACACCACATGAAATCTCATATGTTTTCTATCGACATGGGATGTTGTGACATTGTGCTAGGTGTCGAGTGGTTAAGGACTATGGGCCCCATTCTTGTGGATTTTAAGGAATTAACCATGCAATTCAACCAGGAGGACCAACAATATCAAGTTCAAGGAATCACAACATGTTCCCCTAAGATCACCAGTTCCCATCACATGGAAAAGGTACTCAAAAAAGGTCATTTCGACATTATTGCAAAACTCCATTCCATTCAAGCCACTGAGACACCCTTTGTGCCTCCTGACCTCCAATCTATCATCTCCAAACATCAAGTTGTTTTTTCCACTCCCCCAGGACTTCCTCCTTCCCGTGGTGTTCATGAGCATTCCATTACCCTCGTACCCGGGAGCCTTCCTCCTAATGTTCGTCCCCATTGTCATCCCTTTGTCCAGAAAAATGAATTTGAGAAAAATGTTCAAGAATTGCTCACCACAGGCGTTATCCATCCTAGTACTAGCCCCTATTCTTCTCCTATGGTCATGGTACTTAATGAAGAAGGCTCTTGGCGCATGTGTCCTGAATTTCATGCCCTCAACAAACTCACCATCAAAGACAAATTTCCCATTCTTGTCATTCATGATATCTTAGATGAATTATGTGGTACCCAGTTCTTTACGAAACTTGATCTTCGTTCTAGCTACCACCGGATACGTATGAAAGAGCCAGACATTCCTAAGACCACATTTCAAACTCATGAGGGACACTATGAGTTCTTGGTCATGACCTTTGGCTTGTGTAATGATCCCTCCACTTTCTAAATCCTTGTGAATCATGTTTTTTGTCCTTTTCTCTGTCGTTTTTTCTTAGTTTTCTTTGATGATATTCTCATTTATAGTAAAACATGGACAACCCATCTTGCTCATTTGGATCGAGTTCTTCATCTACTCTCTCAGCACCGACTTTTCCTCAAACAACCTAAATGTGCTTTTGGAGCCTCAAAAGTAGAGTACTCGGGTCATATTGTTGGCAAGGTAGGTGTCGAGGTGGATCCTAAGAAGATTGAAGTTTTATAGGATTGGCCTCACCCTAAGACTCTCAAAAGCATGCGTGGTTTTTTGGTTTAACATGCTATTATCGTATGTTTGTTAAGAATTATGGAAATATTGTGGCACCTCTTACTTCTCTCCTTAAAAATAATTCTTTCACTTGGACTTTCGCAGGTGATCATTCCTTTCAAGCTTTGAAGGTGGCTACGTGCACCACTCCTGTTTTGGCCCTTCCTAACTTTAAAAAGACCTTTGTCCTGGAATGTGATGCTTCTGGGAGAGGAATTGGAGCAGTCCTTATGCAAGATGATCGGCCTTTGGCCTTTACCAACAAAAAAAATTCAAAGCGACATTTGGGCCAATCAATCTATGAAAAGGAAATGATGGTTATTCTGCATGGAGTGGATCTCTAGCGCCCTTATCTATTGGGGCAACGCTTCCAAATTAATATATATCATCGGAGCGTCGAGTATTTTTTGGAGCAATGTCTTTCATCCCTAGAGCAACAAAATTGGGTGACTAATCTCTTTGGATATGATTATGAGATCATTTACAAGAAAGGCAAAGACAATGTGGTTGATGATGCTCTTTCAATAAAATATCAAGAGAAAGGGTCTCTTTTTTCTCTCTCCTTCATTTTACTAGATTGGCTCCAAGTTGTTCGCCAGGAATGGCTACAAGATCCCAAAATTTTGAGTCTAATCTAACAATTGCAAGACAATTCTCCAGTTTCCCTAGGGTACTCATGGCACAATGATGAGCTTCGCTACAACGTTCGACTGTATTTAAGTAAACAATCTCAACTTAAATCCACAGTGCTTTCTGAACTTCACGCTACACCCATAGCTGGGCACTCCGAGTTTACCAAAACCTATGACAAAGTCAAACGTTCTTTTTTCTGGGATGGTATGAAACATGATGTTCTCACTTTTGTGGCGGAATGTGATGTTTGTCAACGCAACAAGGGAGAAACAGTCAAAGCCTCATGCACACTACAATCGCTTCTGATCCCACCCGCTATTTGGAGGGATATCTCTATGGATTTCATTGTTGGCTTACCTAAATCAGGCAATAAGTCAGTCACCATGATGGTAGTTGATCGTCTTTCTAAGTATGCTCATTTTTGTGCTCTTCAACACCCTTTCACTGCCTCCACTGTGGCTCAAATTTTCATGGATCATATCTTCAAGCTTCATTGCATGCCTCATTCTATTGTTTCTGATAGAGATCCCACTTTAACCAGTAATTTTTGGCAAGAATTGTTCAAGCTACATGGCACACAATTACATCTTAACACCACCTATCATCCTTGCACTGATGGTCAACTGAAGTTGTCAACAAGTGTTTCAAAACATATCTAAGGTGTTTTGCCTCTGAATGGAAAAATCAGTGGGATCATTGGTTACCCCTAGCTGAATGGTGGTACACCACCTCTTACCATATAACATAAGCCACCTTCAGTGCTATCATACATGTCCGGCGTCTCGAAGGTCCAGACAGTTGACCAAACTCTTATAGTTTGAGAGGCTATTCTCCATACCCTCAAAGAGAATTTAGTAATGGCTCAGAATTGCATGAAGCAACAAGTAGATCAAGGTCGCTCAGAATGCCAATTTGCTTAAGGGGACCATGTTTTCTTTGACTGCAACCTTATAAACAGACTTCACTCAAGGTTGACCATTGTCAGAAACTAGCGCCCAAATTTTATGGTCCTTATACAGTTATCAAGCGCATGGGACATGTGGCCTATCGATTATCTTTGCCCAACCATTCTAAGCTCCATCTTGTTTTCCATGTCTCCTGCTTAAAGAAGGTGATTGGAACTAAGTGCCATACTCAAACCAGTCTTCTCGAGTTGGATGACGAAGGCTTCATCCGGTTGCATCCACCAGTAGTCTTGGACCAGTGTGAGAGCCGTATTGGTCATCACACCCTCAAGGAAGTGTTAGTCCAGTGGAAAGATACAACTACAGTTGATGCCACCCTGGGAGCCCGCTACCATTTTGAAACAATTTCCTCATCTCAAGCCTTGAGGACAAGGATGTTTTTTAAAGGGGAGGGCATGTTAGAGACCTAACCTCCCTAATCCATCACTTAGGTAGAATAATATATTTTTCATGTAATAAAGGCCAATATTAATAAGGCCCGGTAATAAGGAAGAATAAGTCAAATTTAAGAAGACCTAATAGAAGCTTTCGCTTCTAGAAGATCTTCCTCTAGATGGTTCTTTTAATAGATAGATTTAGTATAAATAAGAGTCAAGGGCATGAGAAGTTTTGTCTTGAGAATCATTATAATAGAGTGTTGCTCTGTTGGAGGTTGCCCCCTTGAAGAGGCAAGTGAACATTGTTTCCTATCAATAAAGGTATTATTTTGGTGTTGTGGTTTCATCTATTGTGTTGTCCCACTGTTATTTTATGCAATATTTCTATTTTCAGCTATTATAATAGACATGGTATCTTACAACATTCAACGTGAGGTGTGTCTCTTCAAACCTAAATCCCTAGAGCATGCTTTCAATATGGCAAGGAAAGTTGAAAGTAAAAATATGGCCACTAGAAGAGTGATCTCTAACAACTACACAGAGCACCATTTTCCCTCTCCTAACCTCACCCAACCTAGAAGGTTGACACCTAAACAAATGGATAAAATAAGATCAAAGGAATTATGTTTCAATTGTGATGGAAAGTATAACAAGGGACATAATTGTGGTGAAAATAAATTATTCTACATAGATTGTGAAGAAGAAGAAGATCAAGGATTGGAACCATCACAGGATATAGAACTAGAAGAGACTACTCCAACCATATATAGTCATGCATTGGTTGGAATTAATAGTCCACAAACCCTAGATATAGAAGGATATATCAAAAAGAAAGAGGTAATGACGTTGATTGATTCTAGTAGTACCCACAACTTCATTAATTACAAATTAATGAAACTACTCAATTGCATTGTATTTCTAGCACCAAAGTTTCAAGTAATGATTGCAGATGGAGGTACCATAGATTGTTCAGGTAAGTGTCATAGTATTAAGCTCAATGTGGGGGAGTATTCACTAGATAGCTCCATGATTACAATCCAAATGAATGTTGTTGATGTTGTATTAGGGATCCAACGAGTACAATCATTGGCAATAATGATTCTTAATTTTCAAGAACTTTCATGAGATTCTCCTTAGAAGGAAACGAAATTGAACTCAGAGGTATCCAAGGGAAGCCCTCCAAAATGATAAGCTCTAACAACATGACAAAATTACTCAAAACGGGACACCATGGTGTACTTGCACAATTGTGCTAACTAGATGTTCAAACATCTAGACCTTTTTTTCAAGTGAACATCCATAAAGTTATCAATAATCATTCCAAGGTATTTGAAGAGATTCCTAAGGGTCTTCCACCTGCTCGAAATCATGGCCATGATATTCATTTGCAACCAGTAAGTGTACCACCTAACATTGGGCCTTGTAGGTACTCATATGCACAAAAGAGTGAGATAGAGCATATGGTTCAATAAATGTTAGAGGTCGACATCATCCAACCTAGCCAAATTGCTTTCCCTTCACCTTGAATGGTGATGATTACAAAAAGGGATGGTTCATGGTGTATGTGTCCAAATTATAGACAACTCAACAAAATGACCATTAAACATAAGTTTATTATTCCGGGAATTGATGAATTATTAGATGAATTCCAAGGAGGTTTTTTTTTATTAAGTTGGATCTTTGCTCTAAATATCATCAAATCATAATGAGGCAAGAAGTCATTCTCAAAAAAATCCTTTAGAACACATGAAGGTCATTATGAGTTTTTGGTGATGCCATTTGGCCTTACTAATGCAACTTCAACATTTCAAAGCTTGATGAATTCTATTTTCAAACCCTTGTGAAGAAAAATTGTGTTAGTAGTTTTAATGATATACTAATCTACAACAAGTCACAGGAATAACATGTACAACATGTTGACATGGTGTTAAAACCATTGGAAGAGAAACAACTATATGAAAATCCGTCCAAGTGTTCCTTTGGGGTTCAAGAAGTGGAAAACATAGGTGATAGTGTATCTCATGAAGGTGTCAAAGTGGACCCTAACAAAATAAAAGCTCTGATGGAATGGCCAATTCTGAAAACCTCGAAGAATCTTAGAGGATTCTTAGGATCAATGGAATATTACCACAAGTTTGTCAATAAATGTGATTAAATAGCAACACCTCTAACAACATTATTAAAAAAGGAAGGATTTTCTTAGACTCAAGAAGCAATCTAAGCTTTTGAAAAGCTTAAGGAGGCTACGTGTACGATTCCTGTCCCGGCCACACCTGACTTCACAAAAATATTGGTTGTGGGATGTGACTCCTCAAGACGTGGCATTGGTGTAGTTTTAATGCAATAAGGAAGGCCCTTTTCCTTTGAAAGTAGCTAGTTTAAAGGAAAGTTTTTTCTCAAACCCATTTATGAAAAGGACATGTTGGCTATATTACATGTAGTTAAAAAATGACACCCTTACCTAACAGGAAGACACTTTAAGGTAAAAATAGATCATGATTTTGAATTACCTCTTGGAACAATGATTATCTTCAGAAGAGAAACAAAAATGGTTTACAAAGATGCTAGGTCATGACTTTGAAATCATATACAAAAAATGAAAACAAAATATGGTGGCAGATGCACTTTCAAGGAAAGAAAAAAGACACATAAGGTTTACTGTGTTTTATTTAAATTCCACAATCTGATTAGGTGGAAGAAGCAAGGATAGAATGGAAGCAAAATCAAAAGGTATGCAAGATCATTCAACAACTACAAGAGGACCCAAGTGCATCAGATAAATTTGCATGTAAGAATGATTTACCATGGTATTTATGTTGCTACAACCATACTTATTTGCACTGGGGGATTGGGTATTTATGTTGCTACAACCATACAAACAGATGCACCTTAGGCAACAAAAGAAGGACAACAAATAAACACATAAGTATTATGGTCCCTATAAAGTGTTGTAAAGGATTGGAAATATGGCCTACGAATCGAAGTTACCTCCATCTTCACATGTACATCTAATCTTCCATGTTTCTTCCTTAAAGAAAGTAATTAGTGACAATATCACAGTTCAAACTATATGAGTGGAGATCAATAAATAATGAAAAATCACACTAGAACCCTAAATAATCCTTGAAACAAGGATTAAGCAACTACATAATTGAGTAATTACTGAGTACCTCATCAAGTGGAAGAACCTACCAATAGAAGAAGCGACATGGGAAGATGAGTTATTCATGCAAAAATATTTGCAACTGATCAAGTGTTGAGGGCAACACTTGTTTTAAGAGGAGGGGCATGTTGAGCCCCTAGACAAAGCCCCATGCAAAGCCCTGGATATTAAGTTGTTGTATTTCTATTGTTATTATTACTATTGTCGGCTAGACCTCTTTGATGTAATTGTACCCTTGGTCTCCTATATATATATATATATATATATATATATATATAGGAGACCTAGTTTTAAGATCATCTCATCTTGTACATTTGTTCTATTGTAAAATGAGGTTGACCCACCAAAAAGGCTTCACATTAATCATTCTCTCTTTATCAAGACATAGAGTTACTTATCTCTCTCTTTTTATGTTATTTTGGTCGTTTGGTACAAAAGGAAGTGGTAGCCCTTGAGCATCAAGGTTTTAAGAAGTGTGGTAATGTAGACATTCTCTCCCTTCAAACTCTTAAGAGGGTTGACTTGTCCAGTGGAGGGATTTCATATATTCATATTAGTGACCTTTCAATCCTGTTGACAAGTCTGAATGACCTGTGAAGCAGATGAGGGAGAACGCCCGATGGCAGGTCCCAATTAGACCTACTCTCGTTTGGTGTAATGTTTCCCGCGAGTATATGGGCCTCGCTGCCACTTAAAATTAAAAGAAATAAAAGAGGAAATACAGTAGACTCCCTTCCAAAGAATTCTGAATAGTCCTAAGGAAAAACTAACTGAAAGGAAACTAATCTAATCCTAACTAATACTAACCTATAATGGGAGAAAAACTAAAAGAATGAGTATAATGAAAAATAACACCATCAGAACCATAAATAGTTCATATATTCCAATGATAAATGAAAACAACAATGCTACATATGCATAAACAAATAATTGCACAATACATCTATAACATCATTTATGTACCCATGAATAAACATGTGGCAGCAGGAGCAAACAAAACAAAGTGCATAAATAATTCCTACAACATAATCCTATCTACTCAAGTAGAAGATAAATGCATAAAGAATAGTGTCTACGACATCCATAAAAGCCATAAATTTATAAAATGTCACCAACTCTTTATTCCTCAGAAGTAATAGTACCATCCTTTGTTACAAAGGATAAAATTCCTCTCCTATCCTATCCGCTCTCTTTTTATAAGACAAGAGAGACTCTTGAGTTCTCATGATTATTTGTTTCATTTTTCCCCAATTTATTTTTTACATTTCGAAAAAAAAAACATATGGGGGAGTTACAAATGGAATATGAACAGACTCACGAGTTATCATTTTCACACTCAGATAGTTTGCAAATGATATTCACTTTAAAACAATCATTGACTCTATCCATTGATGTTATAATATGTTTCTGCAATATTTTTGGGCGTTTATGGCTTTGGTCTGCTAAATAAAATCATTTTTCTTCTTTTCCTATGTATTAGATTTCCGTTGAGCTATTGTTGGCTCAATTTCGTTGCTTGCAACTCAGGATACGATGATTTGAAGTCAACATACCAGGTTTTTCATCTGAATTCTGGTTCCACCTGTGTTTTGCATTTTGGGCCATTTTTTCTCTCAATATTTCAGCACTTCTTGTCCCATCATATTCTCCTCTCCTCTAGATTTCCATCGATCCCTCTCGGGCCTGTTTTCGTTGCTCGTAGCCCCAAATATGGCTTCCTGAAGTTGGTATGGTCAATTTCCCCCCCAAATTCGTGGGTGTCTATTTTCTACATTTTTCTGTCATCTTCTGTCACCTTCCTGACTTGCATACATGTACCACTGTGTTTATCTATCCAATACCTTTCCAACGAGGTATCACGGGCCTCATTCCGACACTTGTAGCAAAAGTTATGACCGTTTGAAAATTGTCACTCAACAACCATTGATCAAGCCTGCGAGTGAATCTGGACCATTGATTTTCATCCTGAAAGAGAGATCCCACACGCTTGAGAGAGTTAAATGCTTAGTTGTTTAAAAGGATCAGCCCTTATGGATGGTGTGAATAGAACTTGTGCGTGCATGGGACCTGCGACTTGTAGTATGATTTTTTATAATTTTCCCTCTTTTAAAATCAAGAAAATAATGAAAAATGAAAATATAATACAATGAAAAAAAATAGAAAACATATTATTTACAGAGTTAAAAATGAAATTTATTCCCGAGGATGAAACACATGTTTTTAGCCATTAGGCCAATCTATGTTTGTTATTTATTTCATTTACGAAATAAATAAATAAGAATGAATAAATAAATAAAACAAAATAAATAAATAATAAATAAATAATAATAATAATAATAATAATGATAAAATAATATCTCCCCCTTCCCCCACCGGCTTGGACAAAGTCCAAATAATATAATACTTCCCCACTCCCTTTTCGTGGTCAAGATTTTTAGGAGCTCGATAGCTTACACTCCACTCCACAATATTTTCCCGACACTACATATCCTTTCGCTGATGATCTTGAAACTAATTTCACCGACGAGCTTATTTCACGAGCCTTTTTTTTAAGCAAGTATTAAATTAATATAAAAAGGGTGCACATATTTCAAAGCCAACATTAAAATAATATTTATTGATTTATCCAATGTGTGATCGTCCGGGAGTTGAGTCGTTGGGATTTTTGGGGGGGTTGGTAAATGAGCATCGTTGACTTAGGTAAAATCAATGATGC
>JZKD02S2393895.1:15182-29266 GCA_000966675.3 Picea glauca
AGAAGGGAAAAACCAGGTATCAACTCATTAGCTTTCTCCATGAAATTTTGTTCTTCTTTATCAGTTTGTTCTTATCTTTCCCTTTGCATCTAAAAAGGATCATCCTATGTTTTGTTTATTCGGATGATTGTAAGCCTACAAATGCGTATTCTTCACTAAGTAATGAAGATTTGTCCTTTCATGCACTATTGACCTTGATTTAATACCATCATATGAACCTATTGATAAAGTTGAGGCCCATGTTTCAATTTCTCCTGAAGTTGACTCATATTTTAAACTTGTGAATTACGAAGTTGATATGCCTTTTAAGGTCCCTGTTGGACCTTACAATCAGCTAGTTGACCTTTGTGTTCAACCTACTAAAGCTCAATTAAGAATCAGAGAACATTTTAAACCTCTCAAGCTGCCTTCTATCCTAAATGCTTACCCTCCCATGTTTTTTGAATACCTTCATGTGTTCAAAGGAGATGATCATATTGCAGCTAAAAAGCACATGGAAGCTTTTGAGGATTTCGTTGATAATTTTGAAATCATGCATGAGGATGTTATCTTAAGGTTATTTTCCAAATCCTTGTTCGGGGATGTTGCTTTGTGGTTTAAAAATCTGAAGGCTTGTTCTATTTGTTCGTGGCCTGATTTTCATCATGTATTCCTGAGATATTGGGGTGAAAATAAATCTATTCATCAGTATATATCTAAGATTTATGCCCCGAAGAAGAGAAGAAATGAGACGGTCACTCAATTCAACTGGAGATTCCACAACTTCTACCTTATTATGCCTGATTGCATTCGACCATCTAAAGTTGTTGTCAATATGTTTTATATTACAGCTCATCATCATCATGTTTTGGTTTTATTCCTCAAAGAGAGAAAGTCTTCATTTTAGAGCAGGTGTATATAGAGGCAGAAAAGATTGAAAGAAACCTGTGAGCTTGTGGAAAGCTCTCGGATCAAATCTTGGTTGAATATTTGCACGCACATAAATTGAAGGAAGAATATGGACAACAGGAATCTACTATGAGCTTGCAACTGTTCCAGCATGCTAGTGCATCATTTGCAAATTTTAATTCCTTTTTAGATCTTGAAAGTATTAGATGTAATTTTTATACTATTCAAAATGTAGATGTATGTGTTCATAAATTACATCAGTAAGATGAATTTACTTATACAGTTGAATCTTTCCCTAATCATGAGCATGAAGTTGGTTTCGTTGATGAGGATGATCATGAAGGTTATTTTGCAGATGATGATTTTCCTTATGAAAAGTTTTTAGCCGATCGTAGTAGGAATATTTTTAATCCTACCATTAAAATGTCACATTATCATTTTGTAAAAAAAGAAGTGGCTTCTCCCAAACACTTGTCCATTCATTCTGCAAATCAGCAGCCCTTTTTTGTTTATGATAACATGCAAGATTATATGTTCTTGAATTTTTGTCAAGATCTTTCACTGCAGCAAGACAACCAACAAGCAGATGACATAGGGTAGACTTTGGTATCACCAGAACCTATGAAGGAGCAACTTAGTCCTCTTATTCAGTTAGATTTTTTTTATATCATTCATGATCCTATAGCCATATACATGGAGTCTTTTTGTTTGGAAGTTTTCAGTATTGGAGATTTCGCCAAGCCAATAGGTTGTAGCTATAACTATCAATTGTTCATCGATTGTTTGTTGCATTTGTTGCCTCTTTTATGTGTTTACTTGAAGAGTTGTTTGCAAAAAATTATATTCACCAATCAGATACTTACCTAGCTGCACTAGAATCATGACTTCACTTGAGCAAATTGGACAGTTGGTCAGAGTAGGGTAGCATAGATAATAAGCTTTCTTCCCAAGCATTTGGATTGCATCATTATGTTCATTTTCAGCAGTTCTTTCAGTTTTCTTGGATAAGTTGCAGAGTTGGAGGTATGGTAGTGGACAGTTGCAGAAGTTTGGAAAGAGGTGAATGACTCCATAGCCCAATGCAACACTACTGTAACTTTTCTTTCTATTTTTCGGAGTTCAATTTTAAGTTTTCAAGTTGATGTGGTTTGAATAAAGTTTCGCTAGACTTCAGAAGCTGAGCAATTACCATTTACAGAATAAAGACGGCAGAAAGCCCATTGGATATAAGGCACAGCTCTGTCGAAGATCTTGGAGTTTCACAAGGAGAACTCCATCCTCCATGGAGCCTATGTTATCACCTCTTATGTTCTACAAAGTTTTATCTCTCACCCCTTACGTTCTTCATTACAAATTTTTTTTATAGGTTATAAATCCTCGTCATATTTTGTTAAAGGTTCAAAATCTTTATCATGGGGGTCAAATAATGTTATGTTGTTAGGAATGAGAGATATTTAGTCTTGTAAGAGGGGATAGGAGGAGTTATGCACATGTTTATAATGACTGTATCATAATTACCAGAGTTTGAAAAGCATTTTTTTAAGTCAATCCAGGGCGCTACAGGAAGTTCTCACAACTCTCCACACAGGAAATATGCAAGCGCTACAAGAACACTTGCAACAGCCTGTTTTTCAACAAATGTCACGATGCTTAATTTTTTGTGATGGTTGATGGTGAACCATGATAATGACACAATTCCACACCCTAAAATACACATAATACACCTTTTGTTTTACCTTCAGAAAAAAGAGTTTTGGAGAAGTCTTGTATGAAAAATGAGAAACAAAAAACAAGGGATTTTCTGGAAATTAATGTTTTTGTAGTCAAATTCAAACTCAGTCTCTCACCAAATGGAGAGGAATTTGAGAAAACCAAAAGAGGCTTTCCTTAAAAATGATCTCATATACAAAAACCTCCCTCATTTTTCACACAGGTATCATGGTTTGGGAGATACAAGCAGATCTTTACAACTCATTTTTCAGATTTGAAAATACATGAATTTTCTTGTTTTATTTGTCATCTTTGGGCACAGATTACGAGGATATGGAGAGGTATTTTGAAAAAAAAAATAGAATTTTTTCTCAACCACAATCTCATATACAAAAACCTCCCTCATATTTTACACAGGTGTTATTTTTTGCGAGATAGAAACAAATATTTACAACTCATTTTTCAGAAATTCGCCATATGCTATGAAATGGGAAAGTTAGCCCTTAGTTCGATTCCACACGTGCCAAGAGGAGGTATAAAGTCAAGAGGACACGTGGATTGTCAAGGAGGATATTTTTTCTAAACATCCTCAAATATTTGATCTGATCTGAATGTATTTAATGCTCTAAATTTCAAACCCTAGATTTTAGGTATGGGACTAATTTTCCATATTTTTGTAATTTTGTTGATTTGACTAGGTGCAAATTCGACCCTAGGAGGTGTCATCTATGTCTATTTTGAGTAAATTAGATCCAAACTTGAAGGATCTAGTTATTACCTCGTAGATCTATAAATCTCATGTAAAATCATATGTAAAAGGGGGGCAAATTGAGTGGAGAGGACTATTTTTTGTACTCTCTAGTTTTAATTGCAAATCTTTCGGAGTTCTTGAGCTCATTTGATTTATATAAAAACTTCAGCATAGAATAAAATCCTTGGTTAGTGTGTGCCTTCATTCATGTGTTCCATCTTCATTATTCTTTCTTGAACATTTTTACATTGTTATATGGTATATGAMTGTGTCTATTGTGCTGAAAAGGTTGTCTMAAAGGATTTGATGTAATCTTTACCAAAATGATGCTTAAACACATAAATCTAATTTAGAAAGGATTTCTAAGTTAAKATTTGTTCTTCTATTGCATATGATCATTAAAGACCAGGTTGATCTTTAGTGGGATTATCAGTTTTGTGTATCTTTCTTCTTCTTAACCTAACCATCTAAATCTATATCACTAGCCACAGAGTTTTGTTTGCCTGACTTGCTACACATAGGAAAGTAATCTCAATAGTTCAAAMTTTAAACCATATTGAGATCAAGAGTGTGACCCTTCCACGTGCAAACCCTAACCATTATTGAGCATTTGAAACAAGATGTGYTAGGATTGTTCCTAAGGCAGTCTAGGAACAACTTCTAGTTCTAATATCTTTTAGCGTCATTGTCGGGGACAAAGTTGAAAATCTTCCCTAGGAGAACGACATTGATTAGATCCAAYTTTAGATGGTGAATTGAAGCCAAACACGTACAAACTGCAATAATATTTCACCTGGCAACTCCACAATCTAAGACTCCACTAGAGGAAAAATCCTGCTAWYAGAAAAATTAAAGCACGGAAGGGAAAAACTAGGTATCAGCTCATTAGCTTTCTCCATGAAATTTTGTTCTTCTTTATCAACTTGTTTGTGTCTTTCCCTTTGCATGTAAAAAGGAACATCCTATGTTTTGTTTATTCAGATGATTGCAAGCCTAAAAATGCATATTCTTCACTAAGTAATGAAGATTTGTCCTCTTCATGCACTATTGACCTTGATTTAATCCCATCATATGAACATATTGATAAAGTTGAGGCCTATGTTTCAATTCCTCTTGAAGTTGACTCATATTTTAAACATGTGGATTAATACCTTATGAGGTCCCTGTTGAACATTACAATCAACCAGTTGACTTTTGTGTTCGGCCTACTAAAGATCAATTAAAAATCAGAGAACATTTTAAATATCTCAAGCTTCCTTCTATCCTAAATGCTTTCCCTCCCATGTTTTTTGAATACCTTCATGTGTTCAAATAAGATGATCATATTGCAGCTAAAAAACACATGGAAGCTTTTGAGGATTTTGTTGATAATTTCAGAATCATGCATGAGGATGTTATCTTAAGGTTATTTTCCAAATCCTTGGTCGGGGATGCTACTTTGTGGTTTAAAAATATGAAGGCTTGTTCTATTTGTTCGTGGATTGATTTTCATCATGTATTCCTGAGATATTGGGGTGAAAATAAATCTATTGATCAATATATATCTGAGTTTTATGCCCTGAATAAGAGAAGAGATGAGATTGTCACCCAGTTAAACTCGAGATTCCGCAACTTCTATCTTAGCATGCTTGATTGCATTCGACCATCTGAAGTTGCTGCCAAATTGTTTTATATTGCAACTCATCATCATCATGTTTTGGTTTTATTCCTCAGAGAGATAAATTCTTCATATTTAGAGCAGGTGTATGTAGATGCAGAAGATATTGAAAACAACCTTCGATCTCGTGGAAAGCTCTCAGATCAAATCTTGGTTAAATATTTGCACGCACATAAATTGAAGGAAGAATATGGACAACATGAATCTACTCTGAGCTTGCAACTGTTTCAGCATGTTGGTGCATCATTTTCATATTTTAATTCCTTTTTAGATCTTGAAAGTATTAAATCTGATTTTTATACCATTGAGAATGTAGATGTACGTGTTCATAAATTACATCAGGAAGATGAATTTACTTATCCAGTTGAATCTTTCCCTAATCATGAGCATGAAGCTCATTTTGTTTATGAGGATGATCATGAAGGTTATTTTGCATATGATGATTTGCCTTGTGGAAAGTTTTTAGTTGATCAAAGTATGAATCTTTTTAATCCTACTATCAAAATGTCACATGATCATTTTGTAAAAAAGGAATTGGTTGCTTCCAAATGCATGTCCATTCATACTGCAAATCAACATCCCTTTTTTGTTTATGATAACATGCAAGATTATATGTTCTTGAATTTTGGTCAAGAGCTTCCACTGCAGGAAGACAACGAACAAGCAGATGAAAGAGGGAAGATTTTTTTATCACCAAAAACTATGAAGGAGTGGCTTAGTCCTCTTATTCAACTAGA
The DNA here is from genome assembly GCA_000966675.3 of Picea glauca. Lineage (NCBI taxonomy): Eukaryota > Viridiplantae > Streptophyta > Pinopsida > Pinales > Pinaceae > Picea > Picea glauca. Next base: position 20,926 of record JZKD02S2393895.1, read on the forward strand.
TTTATGTTATATCATTCATGATCTTATAGCCATATACATGGAGTCTTTTTGTTTGGAAGTTTTTAGTATTGGATATTTCGCCAAGCCAATAGGTTGCAACTATATGTATCAACTGCTCATCGATTTTCTGTTGCATTTGTTGCCTCTTTTATGGGTTTACTTGAAGAGTTGTTTGCAAAAAAATATATTCACCAATCAGACACTTACCTGGCTGCACTGGAAGCATGATTTCATTTGAGAAAATTGGAGAGTTGGTTAGAGTAGGGTAGAGTAGATAATAAGCTCGCTTCCTGAGAATTTGGATTGCATCAGTATGTATGTTTTAAACAGTTCTTTCAGATTGCTTGGATAAGTTGCAGAGTTGGAGGTATGGTAGTGGTGATCCGGATTATTTTCGGCATGAAATGAGAGCGGAGATATACTAAAGAAATGCACAGAGATACTGCATAAATTCAATAATATAATAGAAATGTATCAGAGATGCAACCATAAACACATATATACAATAATACATGATTTCTATTAATCAAAGAAATATACAGAGACTGTAAAAATACAGAGTGAAAGACTCGCTAGAATGGTGGCAGCTTATCTCTGAGAAGAGATGTGACGGCTACTCGCATTCACAAGAAGATGATTACAANAGAAAAATTAAAGCACGGAAGGGAAAAACTAGGTATCAGCTCATTAGCTTTCTCCATGAAATTTTGTTCTTCTTTATCAACTTGTTTGTGTCTTTCCCTTTGCATGTAAAAAGGAACATCCTATGTTTTGTTTATTCAGATGATTGCAAGCCTAAAAATGCATATTCTTCACTAAGTAATGAAGATTTGTCCTCTTCATGCACTATTGACCTTGATTTAATCCCATCATATGAACATATTGATAAAGTTGAGGCCTATGTTTCAATTCCTCTTGAAGTTGACTCATATTTTAAACATGTGGATTAATACCTTATGAGGTCCCTGTTGAACATTACAATCAACCAGTTGACTTTTGTGTTCGGCCTACTAAAGATCAATTAAAAATCAGAGAACATTTTAAATATCTCAAGCTTCCTTCTATCCTAAATGCTTTCCCTCCCATGTTTTTTGAATACCTTCATGTGTTCAAATAAGATGATCATATTGCAGCTAAAAAACACATGGAAGCTTTTGAGGATTTTGTTGATAATTTCAGAATCATGCATGAGGATGTTATCTTAAGGTTATTTTCCAAATCCTTGGTCGGGGATGCTACTTTGTGGTTTAAAAATATGAAGGCTTGTTCTATTTGTTCGTGGATTGATTTTCATCATGTATTCCTGAGATATTGGGGTGAAAATAAATCTATTGATCAATATATATCTGAGTTTTATGCCCTGAATAAGAGAAGAGATGAGATTGTCACCCAGTTAAACTCGAGATTCCGCAACTTCTATCTTAGCATGCTTGATTGCATTCGACCATCTGAAGTTGCTGCCAAATTGTTTTATATTGCAACTCATCATCATCATGTTTTGGTTTTATTCCTCAGAGAGATAAATTCTTCATATTTAGAGCAGGTGTATGTAGATGCAGAAGATATTGAAAACAACCTTCGATCTCGTGGAAAGCTCTCAGATCAAATCTTGGTTAAATATTTGCACGCACATAAATTGAAGGAAGAATATGGACAACATGAATCTACTCTGAGCTTGCAACTGTTTCAGCATGTTGGTGCATCATTTTCATATTTTAATTCCTTTTTAGATCTTGAAAGTATTAAATCTGATTTTTATACCATTGAGAATGTAGATGTACGTGTTCATAAATTACATCAGGAAGATGAATTTACTTATCCAGTTGAATCTTTCCCTAATCATGAGCATGAAGCTCATTTTGTTTATGAGGATGATCATGAAGGTTATTTTGCATATGATGATTTGCCTTGTGGAAAGTTTTTAGTTGATCAAAGTATGAATCTTTTTAATCCTACTATCAAAATGTCACATGATCATTTTGTAAAAAAGGAATTGGTTGCTTCCAAATGCATGTCCATTCATACTGCAAATCAACATCCCTTTTTTGTTTATGATAACATGCAAGATTATATGTTCTTGAATTTTGGTCAAGAGCTTCCACTGCAGGAAGACAACGAACAAGCAGATGAAAGAGGGAAGATTTTTTTATCACCAAAAACTATGAAGGAGTGGCTTAGTCCTCTTATTCAACTAGATTTATGTTATATCATTCATGATCTTATAGCCATATACATGGAGTCTTTTTGTTTGGAAGTTTTTAGTATTGGATATTTCGCCAAGCCAATAGGTTGCAACTATATGTATCAACTGCTCATCGATTTTCTGTTGCATTTGTTGCCTCTTTTATGGGTTTACTTGAAGAGTTGTTTGCAAAAAAATATATTCACCAATCAGACACTTACCTGGCTGTACTGGAAGCATGATTTCATTTGAGAAAATTGGAGAGTTGGTTAGAGTAGGGTAGAGTAGATAATAAGCTCGCTTCCTGAGCATTTGGATTGCATCAGTATGTATGTTTTCAACAGTTCTTTCAGATTGCTTGGATAAGTTGCAGAGTTGGAGGTATGGTAGTGGTGATCCAGATTATTTTCGGCATGAAATGAGAGCGGAGATATACTAAAGAAATGCACAGAGATATTGCATAAATTCAATAATATAATAGAAATGTATCAGAGATGCAACCATAAACACATATATACAGTAATACATGATTTCTATTAATCAAAGAAATATACAGAGACTGTAAAAATACAGAGTGAAAGACTCGCTAGAATGGTGGCAGCTTATCTCTGAGAAGAGATGTGACAGCTACTCGCATTCGCAAGAAGATGATTACAATGAGGCTCANATGTGGGCCCCGTTTGGGTAAGTTAGTACATCAACTTCCCGGGGTCGTAACTTTTGCATACGATCTCCGTTTTAGGCGTGTGATAACTCGTTGGAAAGGTATCGTCGAGGAGATTAATTTTGGGGGCCCAATCATGCCTTTGGCTATCATTGAGAACCTCTATCTCAAAAAAACTTCATTTAGGCCCTCAAAATGGCCCCGAAAGTTAAACCCTGCTAAAAATAGTAAATTGCCAAAATTGCCAGAAAGTTGTTTTGAGCCAGTTGGAAAAGGTGGGTGGCCACCGATATCCACCTGGATCAAGTGGACAGTTGCAGAAGTTTGGAAAGAGGTGAATGACTCCATAGCCCAATGGTGCACTACTGCAACTTTTCTTTCTGTTTTTCAGAGTTCAGTTTTAAGTTTTCAGGTTGATGTGCTTTGAGTAAAGTTTTCCTAGACTTCAGAAGCTGAGAAGTTACTGTTTACAAATTAAAGATGGCAGAAATCCTAATGGATCTAAGCCACAAGTCTACCGAAGTTCTTGGAGTTTCACGGGGAGAACTCCATCCCCCATGGAGCCTATGTTATCACCTCTTATGTTCTACAAAGTTTTATCTCTCATCCCCTTATTTCTTCATTACAAATTTTTTGTATAGGTTATAAATCCTCATCATATTTTGTTAAAGGTTCAAAATCTTTATTACAGGGGCAAAATAATGTTATGTTGTTAGGAATGAGAGATATTTAGTCTTGTAAGAGGGGATAGGAGGAGTTATGCACATGTTTATAATGACTGTCTCATAATTACCATAGTTTGAAAACTATTTTTTCGAGTCAATTCCATTGAAAAATGTCAAAAGACAGCGTTTTCAGGGCGCTACAGGAAGTTCTTGCAGCTCGCCACACAGGAAATATGCAGGCGCTACAAGAACACTTGTAGCAATCTATTTTTCAACAAATGACACGATGTTGAGTTTTTTGTGATGGATGATGGTGAAACATGATAATGACACTATTACACACCCTAAAATACACATAATACACCTTTTTTGTATCTTTAGAAAAGAGTTTTGGAGCAGTCTTGTATGAAAAAGGAGAAAACAAAAAACAAGGGATTTTCTCGAAATGATTATTTTTGCAGTCAAGTTCAAACTCAGTCTCTGACCAAATGGAGAGGAATTTGTGAAAACCAAAAGAGTATTTTTTTAAACACGAGCTCATATACAAAAACCTCCCTTAGTTTTCACACAAGTATCATGGTTTGGGAGATACAAGCAGAACTTTACAACTCATTTTTCAGATTTCAAAATACAGGAATTTTCATGTTTTAGTCATCATATTTGGGCACATATTATGAGGATATGGAAAGGTATTTTGACAAACAGAAAGAGGTTTTTCTCAAGTACAAACTCATATACAAAAACCTCCCTCATTTTTTACACAAGTGTCATGGTTTAGGAGATACAAGTAGATATTTACAACTCATTTTTCAGAAATTCGCCATATGTTGTGAGATGGGACAGTTAGCCCTTAGTTCGATTCCACATGTGCCAAGAGGAGGTGTCAAGTCAAGAGGACACATGGATGTTCAAGGAGGATATTTTTTCTAATCATTCTCAAAGATTTGATATGATTTAAATTTATTTAATGCTCTAAATTTCAAACCCTAGATTTTAGGTATCGGACTGATTTTCCATATTTTTTGTAATCTTGTTGGTTTGACTAAGTGCAAATTCGACCCTAGGAGGTGTCATCTATGTCTATTTTGAGTAGATTAGGTCCCAACTTGGAGGATCAAGTTGTTACCTCATAGATCTATAAATCTCATGTAAAATGATATGTAAAAGGGGGGGAAATAGAGTCAAGAGGACTATTTTTTTTACTCTGTGGTTTTAATTGCAAATCTTTCAGAGTTCTTGAGCTCATTTGATTTATGTAAAAACTTCAGCATATAATTAAATCCTTGGTTAGTGTGTGCCTCCATCCATGTGTTCCATCTTCATTATTCTTTCTTAAGCATTTTTACATTGTTATATGGTATATGACTTTGTCTATTGTGCTGAAAAGGTTGTCTCAAAGGATTTGATGTAATACTTACCACAGTGATGCTTAAACACATAAATCTAATTTAGAAAGGATTTCTAATTTAAGATTTGTTCTTCTATTGCATATGATCATTAAAGACCAGGTTGATCTTTAGTGGGATTATCAGTTTTGTTTATCTTTCTTCTTCTGAACCTAACCATTTAAATCTATATCACTAGCCACAGAGTTTTGTTTGCCTGACGTGTTGCACAAAGGCTATTGATCTCAATAGCTCAAACCTTAAACCATATTGAGATCAAGAGTGTGACCCTTCCACCTACAAATCTTAACCATTATTGAGCATTTGAAACAAGATGTGTTAGGCTTGTTTCTAAGGCAGTCTAGGAACAACTTATAGCACTAACAACTGCTAAGAAAAAAGATCACTAATAGTTCATAATGATACGTCCTTTCACTATATACACTTTCCTTCATAATGCATGTGAACTATTTATAGTAATTATCCTTCATAAGCAAATTATATTTTGGATACTGCAACAATTAAGCCTCATTTACTTCAGGCAATCATCTTTTCCTTGCGAATTGGGACATAATAATTGCACCATAAATTACCTCAATAATGAAAATTGTGAATGGTTTCCTAGCGAGAAATACACTAAGTATGGGAAATTTGGTTTAGTAGGAAGGAAAAGAAACAAGTATTGCAGAGGAGTAACCGATGCAGAGAAATGAGTTATGCGAAAGGCATGATGCATAAAGAAAGTCATGCAGAGAAATGAGTTATATGTCAAGTTCTTCGGATGATACGAAACTCAAAATTAACTAAGTATAGGTTATGCGGTGGAAAGGGGAAGGAAAGTTAATGTGGGAGAAAAGTACTATAGGGAAAAGGTGTTGTGGAGAAACGTCAATGCAGAGGGGAAGTGTCATGGAGAAGTGGTAACATGTTGGTTTCTCTGCATGAGACATGATTCAAGAATCGACTAAGTATTGGGATACTACTATATAGAGGAGAAGAGTCATGCGTGAAGAGTTAAAAGTAGAGAAAAAATTGTATGTCGGGTTCTCCGCATAGAACAATATTTGAAAATAGACTTAGTGTCATCTCATGTGAGGAAAAGTGAAGTATCAATGTGGAATGCGAAGAAATATTCTTGATGCAAAACACAAAGTATGAACTTGATGCAAGGCTTCTCTGCATGGCGTAAATCATAAAAACAACTATGTATTGAAAACATATGATTTTTCCATGAAGTGATGTGGAGATATAGAACATATGCGAAAAACAAAGGATGATGGACTGATATGAAAGTGAAGCTCTTTCGCATGGTAAAACTTGACATGAAACACAAGGTTGAGACATGAAAAAGGATCAACATGTCCCTAGCTTGGCTAAGGCCTTAGAACCCCTAACCTCAACGCCTTCTAGGTTGGCCATCTCCCATAAAGTGTTGATGTTCTTTCAATGATTTCCATAATTTCGGAAGAACTTTGTGTTTTGGTCCCACGATTCCAACCACGTAGCACGACTCTTCATGCACAATTCCACTTCCATCTCCAAAAGTTATTTGGATCTCAAATACTCCATATGCTTGAGTTCATTCAAACCCTCGGTACAAACGGTGCCATTATAATTGTTCTTAATCAAATCTTCAATTGAACTCTCCACCTCAACAATCTTGGCATTTATATTCCTAAACCGATCCTTTGCTCATGGAACAACTTTCACCTTCATAGCTTTTAGAGACTTCATGAATTGTTCACATGTAGATTTATCCATGTTAGAGGAGAAATTACATCGAGACTCCTTAACCATAGAATGAAACTCCTCCTGAGAAAACTCGTCTGGGTTATATTTGAAGGGAGAACCCGGTTTAGTTTCCCCATTATCAATCTCAATCCAAATGGGAAAATGATCGAACAATCTAGAAGAGACAATACAAGTCCTAAATTTATACACCTTCTGCAAAAGAGTGTCATGTACCAAAAAGAGATCTAATCATTTTGCAACTGCTTCAGGGTCGTGCCTATTGTTGACCTAGGTAGGTCGTATTTTAACAATCTCAATGTCTATCCAATCAGATGAGTCAAATTGATGTTTGAAGAAATTTGCAGGTTTGTCAAGCCTGACATTGTCCCCCTTTATTTCTCTACAGTTGGTAGTCAAAATTAGGTTCCCACCAATTACTATGCATTCAGACTTTATACACTGTAAGGAAGTTATTATTTTCCATAGATGTTGCATCCCTTCATATGGATAGTAGATGTTAAGGATGGACAAGGAGAAGCCCAGGATTTTGCAAAAGACTTCAGTAAATAAACCTCAAGAGAAAGAGAAAGCATTAGACAAAACAACATTGTCATGCAAACTAGTGATGGTCCCCCTAGATAAGCCCTCGGCATCATGGGCCAAAAATCCCCACCCCTTCAACAACGTTTTCAAATCGAGAACCAAAGAAACCTCTTTCACCATTGTTTCTTGTATAATAATATCAATTTTATCAAGCTTGATAATATGTTTGAGGGACAATCATTTGGCTTGTCCCCCAAGTCCCTGTATATTTATTTACATAATATTCACGGGGAAAAAACTAGAGGGGTTTGTCTCGCTCGAAGGACCCCGGCAATGAGTTTTTGTTAACCATGGTTTATCTCTTTAATGGCTTGTTCTTGTTCCCTCTTGAAGTAATCCTTCCCACTGACAGAGACGTCTTCTCCATCAAAGGCTAAATCCAATCCTAGCCCCCCAGAGAGGCTAGACTCCAAGTGATGACCTTTCTTATGTCGAAGGAGACAATGACTTTGACTTCTAGAAATAGAGTTAAAGGGTGTGAGACCTAACTCCACAGAGGCAGCCCCACCCAAATTCCCAATGTCTAAATCAACAAAAAGAACAACTAAGGAATCCCCTAAAGAAGGGGTGGGGAAAGGTTGTCGAGTGGACTTGGGAGTTCATCCTCTAGGCCGCTTAACTAGAATAGGAGGAACAAGGGAAATGTCTTCCAAGCCACTTAGAATTTTATTTGAAGAGTTAGAGAAGTAGTAAACTTACCTGCCAACTCTGCGTTATGATTGACTAGAACTTATGCGTTTTCGAGAGTAGGCTAAGGAGGCAAGAGAGTCGACAGAAGAACAACTTCCACTGTTGGAATCAAGTTGCAATCTGACCAATTTTTTTAACCAACAATTAAAATGATTTGTTGTGGCCGCAACAACACCCCTTTACTTTTGCTTTTACAAGTGAAAAAAGGGCCCCCCTACTAAAATTTCAATCCTATTGCCTAATCCTCTACCGCTCGAACCTAATGTTATGTCTTAGCCTACTTTGAGGGAGTTGGGGGTTTGATCTCATCGGATGATTATTTTTTATGGGCGTTGATTATTTCTCTCAATCATATGATTTCAAATGTTTTCATGATGCTTATTGACCCATGATTTTTCGTTGACATTTGTTTTCAGACTAT
>JZKD02S2393928.1:4633-24749 GCA_000966675.3 Picea glauca
AATTCTGGGTATGCCAATTTTCAAAATTCCTTCAACTCTATTGGAATATACCTTTATCCCTTCTTTCAAAATAACATGTCCCAGTAGCTTTCCTTCTTCCATGGAAAAATTTGACTTCTTAGGATTCAATGATATACCAAACTTCCTACATTTTTCAAATGCCCTTCTTAGATGTTTGAGGTGTTCCTCATCCGAAGCAAAATACACAGTGATATCGTCTAGGTATATAACAATGAACTTGTCTTTTTCATCAGAAAAAGCTATGTCCATAGCTCTTTGGAATGTTTCCCCTGCATTCATGAGCCCGAAAGGCATCTTAGCATACATGAATGTTCCCCATGGCGTTGTGAATGTTGTATTTTCTTGATTATCAGGATGCACTATGACCTGATTGTATCTAGAGAAACCATCCAACATTGACATTTTCTGAGAGCCTACTACCTTCTATAAAGTGTGGTCCATATTAGGCAATAGGTAGTTGTCTTTTAGAGACACCTTGTTCAGATTTCTAAAATCCACACACAACCTGATCTCTCCACTCTTTTTTCTGACTGCCACCAAATTTGCTACCCATTTAGAAAACCTCAGGGATATTATGATTTTGGCTTCAAATAGTTTCTTCACCTCTTTCTCAATCAGGGGTAGCAACAAAGGGTTTGTCCTTCTCAATTTCTATTTGAATGGCTTGTGATCTTCTTTTATTGGTAGAACATGATGAATTATATTGGTGTCATATACTTTCAAATCATCATAGCTCCAAGAAAAAACATCAGTGAATTCTTTCATTAACTTGACATACCTTTCCTTGACTTTGGGGATGATCTTTTTGGATATTTTAATGATATTTGGATCCTGCTGAGTCCCAATATTGTAGTCCTCCACATCCCCTTCATTTACTGTGATTTTTGGACTTCTTGCCACATCGTTATTATCAAAGAGTTTCTCCAGTGGAACCAGACCCTTGGGAATGATGTTACTCTTCAGCTAAACTATGTCTCTCCCTGCAATTTTATTGTCAAAGTACCCTTATTTTGTGAAATAAGTTGCATCTACCTCTTCATCACAGTATTCTTCATCAATGCTCATATTCTCAAATTCATTTTCCATCTTGAGGAAGCTTTTTATCTGTTTGTCATCTTCAAAAACCTGCCAGTACTTAATGTTATCTGATACTGCTGTCATGTATTTGACATCAACCTCATATTTTTTACTAGGGAAGATTGGAACTTTGAACACCACTGCTGACGTAGCCAAGGAATCAACAATCTGATTCTACTCTCTTGGAATTGATGAAAGATTATATTTTGGAAAGTTCTCAAGGACATCTAGCACAAGGTTTCTATATGCCCTCATCCTGGGATGATTTGCTTGGTATATGACTTTGATTTAATTGATAATCAGCTCAGAGTCTCCTTGTACAAAAATTCTTTTGGCACCCAACTCTTTCAAAACTTTCAACCCCAATATTAATGCTTCATATTCTGCCATGTTGTTTGTGCACTCGAAAACAAGTTTATAAGAACACAGCTTTGAATCTCCTTTGGGGTGATTGATCCAAATGCTAACCACTTCTCCCTCTCTGTAGGTAGCTCCATCGAAAATCATCTTCCATATCTAATGTTTTGCATCATCCTGCTGCTATGAAAACTTCTCAATCTGCTTCTTAGATCTCCCTTTTTCAGCCATGTCGATTTCTGGTTCCCCTTCTTCAAGACACAGGTTGTTGAATAAAATGGAATACTCCAACTCAGTTTCCACAGAGTAGATGGAATGATTACTAGGCTATGACTTGTTTCTAACCATATATTTGAGAAACACCTCTCTTTACAATCTTCTGTCTTGACCAAAAACAAGGATGGTGGCATATGGAGAGTTCCTTTTAATTTTGTAGCCCATGACCTGGACAACAACATGTCGAATTTGGGAGGAATTTCCGCAACCACTAGGTCCATAACCATGTTATTTGCTGGGATTTGTGCCAATGACACCACCAGGTCTTTGATCAGGCCAAGGCATTTCACCTTTCTTGAATCAAAAGAGAACAAATCTTTATAAGGCCTTGTGATATCCAGGCCCAATTGATCCATGACCACTTTGGGCATTAGGTTGTGAGATGCTCCATAATCCAACATAGCATTGTGTAGAGTAATATCATGGACCTTTAGACTGACATAAAAAGGGGGCACTTCTTTAGTATCACTATTTTCCTCCACGCGCGGGCCAAATAAGATGCTCGGGTGATCATCTTGTATGTTCAGGGTATCAGAAGTTTGTTTCATCTTCAACATTTTGATGATCTGATTTCTATACTCACTGTTCTTGATTAATTCATTGAAAGGCACATAAATTTTAATCTTGGCCATATCACTTTCAAAATTAAAGGAGGATGAGGTTTTATCTACCTCTTTGGTGACTGTTTCCTTCCTTTTCTCCAGTATTTTCTTCTGAGGCTCTTCCTTCTGCTTTCCTTTGTCTACATCATCCTTTGCAGTAGAATATTTTGCAGCAAAATTCTTTTTGGTATGACTTGAAGAGGGTATGCTACTCCGATCTTCCTTGGTGAGGTTTCCCTTTGAAGGATTTCCCTTGGGAGGATTTGGAGGTACTTTTTGATTTAGAAGGTTATATTGTCTTTGGAATTGCATGATGGAATTTTCCAATCCTGTCTCGTAATGTTCCCTTTCTACTAATACCCTTTCCTCCTCATCTTGCAAAAATATCTCACTTGCATCCATGAACTGGTCGTGTTCTTCTTTAGTAAAAAATACCTCTTTTTCTTTATCATCACAACAGTTCATGTTGTCTTCAAAATATCCATCATAATTCTCATTTACATAATTATTTTGAAAAGGAGGCCTTATTTGTTGTTCCCCCTGATTTCCTTGGTTTCCCTGATTCTCCTGATCTATTGGATTCGCCTGATTTCCTTGATTTGTTTGATTCCTTAGATATCTTTGTCTAATTTGTGGGATTGATGATCTCCTTGGATTTCTAGGTGGACCATCAGCCTATTCTTTGGGGTTAGACCTTCTACCCAGGGCCATTCTTTCCATCATTCTCTCCATGTTTCTCATCATTGTTTCAAACCTTTCTCCTGAGGTTTGTGAGGTTGAAGGTTGGGCCTTATCTTCAATTTTGTTCATGTCTCTGCCAGAGTCAACTTTTTTCTTTCCTGAAGCCATTAGATTCACTTCAAATTCTATGGAATCAATCATCATATCATCTAATGTAGTAGATCTTTGTTCTCTCAATAATAAAGCCAAATCACTTTTAAAATAATCAACATATCTAAGTTGAGCATCTTTAGGGGGGGGGTTTACCTCAACATGAATCAAATTAAAGATCTTCATGAATTGGTTGAAAACTCCTGCATAGTTTCGTCAGGTGATCTCTTCATGTTGTTATACTGGGTCAACAATTGAAGGGGATTTTTCTTGTCTCCCCATTTTGCAAGGAAGTTTGTTTCAAAGGATTTGGAATTTACAATACTGGATGTCGGAAGGGCTCTGAACCACTTCCTCACTTCTCCTGCAAGAATTTGTGTAAACAGTCTCATTTTTACATCTTCAAATTCCACCTCCTCTAAGTCTATGAAATCACTAAACTAATCTAGGTGCTTCTGGGATGATATGTTACCTTCAGTATCATATAGTTTGATCCTTAGGTTATAATCTCGAGGTAAATCATGTAATTGAGAAAACAATATGAGGAGAGAAAATATAGCTTCCATGGTTGTTGTGAGGGGTCAGAGTGGCTGTTGGTTATGAGTAGGAATCACTATAGGCTTGGCAGATGCGGCTAAAATCAAATCTTGGAATATTTTTTCGTCAAAGATGGCTTCATCTAAACAGGATTCGGATTTAGTTCTGAATAGATTTTTCTCAAATTTCACTCTATCCTTGGGTAAGGATAGGTATCATTCTGGAAGAAACACTCGGGTTACTGGATTTTATTTTCTTTTATGTACAAGCTTCTAAGGGTCAGACACATGGATTGCAACTTCTGGGTCTGGGTTGCTTCTGGTGTGAATTCTCTTGGGAGCCAGGATTTCAAGTTCACACTCCTTGGTGCAACTGGTCTCTCGGTAATGGAGTCGCTAGGGTAATAATAATAACCTCAATCAATAAGGTATTCAATCCAATGTCACCCTCAGGGATCGAAACTAATCTTAAAGTTGTTTTTCCCAGGAAGATTTTTCAACTTCGTCCCCGACAACGACGCCATAATGTTAGCACTCTGTAAATTTTGTCCAGCTGGTAGAAAAATGACAGAAGTAACTGTTTCAACCAACTTTAGAGCTGAGGCACTAGCCTTCTCAACTCAGAGAGGGATCTCTCGTGTCACTTTATATTTCTGTGGCAATCGGTAGCTAGATTTAGTTTGTTTTAGGGGTTTTTATAAAATTTGTTGGCAAAGAAGGGGAGGAACTGACGACAACGCGGCCCCTTCACCACCCGCAGGTTGGAAGGTCCATGCGCTCTCACAGGATATTCTTTCATTCACAGCCCGAAGAACTCAACGGTTCTTCTATTTCCCTATCAGGAAATCTGCACCCACAGGTTTTCTTCACGCGATCCCCCTTCCTCGACTTATCAGAGGATCGGAACTCACAGCTTCGCAAGTTCTTGGTTGATCGTTAGCTCTCGAATCCCCAAGACCCGAGATGTCAGTCAACGATGACTTCCTCTTCCCTCTATCGGGACTTCGGCTCTATCGTGGCTTCGCTACTCATGATAACAAGCACTTGACTCTTCGACTGCCGAGTCCCGATGCACCGAAACGCCAATACGATCCTATCGCACTTTCGCTACTCACCACCTCGTGTCCTCGTGACTTGGAGTACCCAATACTTGGGCTCTCGCTTTGTGAACTTCCAAGTTCGCGAGATCTCTCGATCTCTGACACCTGTCTTCAACTCACTCCTGCGGTCCCACATGCTACCCTTTGGTTGTCGGGGTATCGCATCTTGCAATATCACGATTCCCGTTGCCAAATCTTCGACTCTTATCTTACGAGATCCTGATAGGCGATCTCGTGAATAACCCAATGACCCGGGCTGACTTGGATCAACGGTTCTGCTTTCCCCTGAGCTTTAAACTCCCCTTATGCTTGTATAGTAACCTCCTCGTAACTCCGTGAGATCCAACGGCCCACGGAACTTCGTGACTTCTCCTTGGAGAATTCCGACCGTCCCTTTCTTCCCTTAAGAAATCCATGAAATAAAGAAGTGTCTCTCCACAAGACTCATTCACCTGCGCGCGAGTCTTCAACACCTGCTCGAACGCTTCGATGCACAACCTCTCTATGCAATCCTTCGACGAATTCGAAGGCCTACTCCTCCTGAGCTTTTCGACAACTCCGAGTCTCTTAGAAAAAAAGAACTCTTTGCACGCACTCCTTACGACAAATCTTCAACAACGTCTAAGTGTTGAAGCTTCGACTCTGCGCACACCTGCAGCAACACTCTTAATTTCCTTTGCTCAGAATCGCAACTCTGAGTCTTCACTTGGCCTGCGCACTCTTTGCATGGCTCTTCTACTCAACTGTATTTCTGGGAACTTAGAACAAAAGTTGTCTCTATCTGAAGCCCTCTGTCAACGCACTCTTTGCGGACAAATTCAACTGCACTCTTTGCAGGAATCCCCTGGCTCAGAATAGAGAAACAATTGAAACTAATTCCTTCTTCTTCTCAGATTTCCATTCAATCATGAAATCACATACACAGCATATAAAATCAAATGTATAATAGGAGGCAAACATTCATGAGCATACATTCAATATATAGAGAAACAACACAAACCATGAATTTCAATCAAATCTTTCTTCTTATTAATCCAAATGTATGTACATGGGTGTTCTTCATGCACTTCTCTGTATGCTCTCTTTTGCTTCTCTAGCTCAGGCTTCTATGTTACAATGTACAAAGGAGGGTGTCTATATCCGTTTTCCCTCTCGAACTCTAGCTATCAAATCTAGGATTAAATTCCTATCTACTAGCGTTAAATCTATTAAATGTCGTCTATCTGCCTAAGGACGAGAGCTTAAAGTCTCAAGGTCCATTACAATATACAAAGTTTGCTTCATTAAATCCACACATTAATGTTTGTGCAACAATATCAAGGTGTTTTCAAAATTTGTGCTGGCGCTGTCCAGCTGTCCATTGTCTTCCACGCTGGCTCGCTTAATATGCTGGCGATGCTCCTACATCATACTCCTCGGCTTGAAAACTTTCATGGGCTCCTATCCATGAGCTCCTGCATGGTATGTCCATGCTTTTGTATCTCAGCTTCAGTCTCCCAGCTGGCATCTTCAACTGGATGATTCTTCCACTTGACCAGATACTCAAAGTATTTATTTTGCCTAGTCTTCTTACCCATTCTCTTGTCTAGTACGCATTCCATTTGCATCTTTTCTGCAATCGACATCTGCTTCGTCCACTGGATGATTGGTTGCTCAGTTGCAGTCTCTGCTTCTCCAGACCTGTACGGGTATAAATCTGCGATATTGAATATCAGAGATATTTTGATGCCATCCAACAACTCGATCTCATAAGCATTTTCTCCGAATTTTTTCAGGACTCTACATGGCCCAATTTTTTTCATTTTCAGCTTGGTGTATGTTTCCCTTGAGAACCTTTCCTTCCTTAAGTGAGCCAGAACTAGATCACCAACTTCAAACTGAAGTTGTCTCCGATGCTGATCTGCTCTGCGCTTATACTCTTGATTTGAATCCATCAGTCAATGCTTCACCCTGCTGTGAAGTTCTTTCATCGCCTCAACGAATTCCTCTGCACTAGCACTGCTAGTCGCAGTCTGCTCTGAGTCTCACAATTCAGAGACTCCTCTCGGTTGTGTGCCATACACAATCTGAAATGGACTTTTTCCTGTACTCCGATTCACTGAATCGTTGTATGCGAACTCTGCTTGTGGTAATACATGGTCCCAATAGCTATGGTGCTCTGTCACCAAGCTTCTCAGCAAGTCTCCCAAACTTCTGTTTACCACTTCCATCTGTCCATTTGTCTGAGGATGATAAGCATAACTAAATGCCAAGTTAGTTCCTAGCTTCTTCCATAAGTTCCTCCAAAAATGCCCTATGAATTTAGTGTCTCTGTCTGAAACTATGCTTTTAGGCAATCCATGAAGTCGAATGACCTCCTTAAAGAACAAATTTGCAATGTGTGTCACATCACTAGTCTTCTGGCATGGGATAAAATGTTCCATTTTAGAAAACTTGTCCACCACCACAAAGATGGAATCAACACCTCTTTGTGTCCTTTTCAAACCCAATACAAAATCCATACTAATCGCCTCCCATGGCCTCTTTGGTATGGGAAATGGCTGATAGAGTCCTGCATTATGTTTCCTTCCCTTCGAATGCTGGAAAAATTTGCATCTGTCAACGAACCTCTTGACATCTCTCACATCCCTGGCCAAAAATATGACTCGTTCAACTTCGTGAATGTTTTTTCATGGTCAAAATGCCCTGCTAATCCTCCACTGTGTTTTTCCTTCAACAAGTTCTCCCTCATGGAGCATTTTGGAATACACAGTTGATTGCCTTTGAACAACAATCCTTCCTAGATCATATAATCTATCCATGGGCTTCTGTCTCTGAGAACTGGATTCTCAACTGCTTCATATGCCTCTGCAAAATCTGCATCACCTGCGTACATGTTCCTAAGATTTTCAAAACCCAATGTTTTGACTCGGAATTCCTGCAGCAACAAACACTTCCTGCTCAAAGCATCAGCCACTTTGTTAGCAGTACCCGAAATATGCTCAGTAAAAAATGTGAAATTCTGCATATACTCTACCCATTTAGCATGTTTCTGATTCAACTTCTCTTGTTGACTCACAAACTGTAATGCATGATTATCACTGTACAATACAAACTCTTTCGGGATCAAGTAATGCCTCCACTTCTTCAATGCCTGTATGATAGCATAAAATTCCTTATCATACGTGGAGTATTTAAGTTTTTCCTCATCCAACTTCTCGCTAAAATATGCAATTGGCCTGTCTTCCTGACTCAAGCCCGCTCCTATGGAAAACCCACTTGCGTCACATTTCACCTGAAATGTTTTCAGGAAATCCGGCAACACCAAAACTGGTTGCTCCGTGATCTTTCGCTTCAACAGATTGAAGCTCTTCTCAGCCTCTGCTATCCAATGAAAAGACTTATGTCACTTTTTGACTATGTCCATCATCGCTGTGCTAATTCCACTGAAATTCCTGACGAATTTCTCGTAGAAACTAGAGAAACCATGAAAACTTCTCACCTCGAAAATATTTCGTGGTGATGGCCAATTCTTGATCACTTCTACTTTATCCGGATCCATCCTTAACTCATTTTCAGATATAACAAAACCCAAATATATGAGCTCTATCTTCATAAATGAGGACTTCTTCATATTGATCAACAACTTCTCTTGTTGTAGCTTCCTCATCACAATGGCCAAATGCTTCAAATGTTCAGCCTTTGTCTTGCTGAAAATCAGTATATCGTCTAGATATACGACAAAAAACTTTCCGATGAATTCCCTCAGGACTTCATTCATCAACCTCATAAACGTACTTGGTGCATTCGTCAAACCAAATGGCATGACCAGCCATTCGTACAATCCTTCATTTTTCTTGAATGTTGTTTTCCACTCATCGCCTTCTCTCATGCGAATCTGGTGATATCCACTTTTCAAATCTATATTTGAAAAATATTTTGCCCCACTTAGGCAATCCATCAGATCATCCATTCTCGACAATGGGAACCTATATCTAATGGGTATCTTATTTATTGCTCTGGAATCGATACACATACTCCAACCTCCATCTTTCTTTGGACTGAGTACTGTCGGAACAACACATGGGCTCAAGCTTTCCCTGACTAATCCTTTATCCATCAGCTCCTGGACCTGCTTCTTGACCTCCTCATTCTCTTGCGGCATCAACCTATACACAGATTTATTCAGCAAACTAGCCCCTGGTATGAGGTCAATATGATGACTCACACTCCTCATCGGTGGCAACGAATGAGGTAATTCGTCCACTATGATGTCAGCGAACTCTTCCAATAGTTCCTGAACTTCATCTGGTAGATTGTCCACTCTTGTGCTAGTTAGAACAATCCTCGATTTCCTGACCACAAAGAATTGTGGATCTTCCTTCTTCTCCACTTCTGTAGCAGCTCCTTCCCACTCATGAGAAGTATTGTGTTGTTCACTTCCGGTTTCATCTCCTTATCTTTTATCAGAAGAAACCTGTATGTCCTCCCATTTCTCTCCAGGGTATATGTGTTCATTCTCCCATCATGAACCACATTTCTGTCATATTGCCATGGTCTACCTAGTAGTAAGTGGCAAACATCCATGGGAATGACATCACAGAGTACTTTATCATTATACTCCCCTATCTTGAATTCAAGTAAACATTGTTTAGTGACACTCACCTGATGTCCCTTCTGTAGCCATGAAACCTTGTATGGACTCGGGTGATCAGTTGTCTCCAGTTCCAACTTTTCCACCATCTTAGTTGAAACAAGATTATCTGTGCTACCGCTGTCCACAATAACCTTGCATACCCAATCCTTGGTCTCGCAAGTTGTTCTGAACAGTCTAGTTCTCTGAGCTGAGTCCTCCACCTCCTTCCCAGGTGTTAAGAGAACTTTACGCATCATCAACGAACTTCCACCTTCTGTCTCTTCGGCCTCAACATCCTGCTTCTGTGCTTCGGCGATGTGAGCTTCTCCAATATCCTTCTTTTTCTCTAGACACTTGTAAGACTTTTTCCCATTCTTTCCACATGTAAAGAATGTGATTACTCCACCTCGGCCTCTTCCTCTACCTCTAGTACAAGGAAAAGTATTTGCGTCAGCATAATCTCCTCTCTATTCATTATGCTGTCCCCTTTGTTCACTGTATGGCTGTCGCTGTGAGGTTCCACCTCTCTCAACCTTACCCTGAGGTTTCTTCCATTCCTCTTTGGGCTTCTGGTATTTATCTTGGGCAACTGACTTGCCTCTAGGCTGACTTCTACCTCGCGCTTGTTGACCTTTATTTTGGCTCAGCTTCTCCTCTGCTTTCAGAGCCATCTGATAAGCATCCTCCACCGTCCTGATGGTAACCATGCTTAATTCATCTTGAATGCCATATCTTAGACCATTCAGGTATTTGACAACCTTCTCATCATCGCTCTCCCGATGACCTACTCTGATGTTCAGTCAATAGAATTCTTCAGTGTATTCTTTCACTGTCATCAACTTCTGTCTCAGGTTCTACATTCTCTTGAATAGAGTAATTTGATAGTCTCTTAGGATGAACTTCACCTTCATCTTCGCGATCATTCGATCCCAACTCTTGATCTTCTGCTTGCCTTTGCAGCGTCTGTCATCTTGTAACTCATCCCACCATAAGGTTGCATGTCCCTTTAAGTGCGTGAAAGCATGTCTAACCTTCTTGTCCTCTTCGATCTCTTCATAGTCGAAGTAGGTATCAAGAGCTCTAATCTAGTCTAGCAGCTCTTCTGCATCCAAGTTCCCCTCATAGACTGGGATGTCCATCTTTTCTTTCGCACCCATCCTGGTGATAGCTTTAATTAACTATTCAGTTGATGCATCTTCGGCTGCAACTTCTTCCTCTCGTTTAGCCTCAACTTCACCCTCTAAATCGCTAAAATTTCCTGCACTAGCTATGTGTCTTTGAGCTGTCTCCATATCCTCGAGTCTTGCTTGGAGATCTCTCATATGTCTCTCCATTTCTGGATTTCCTATCATCCTGCCTCTTCTCCGCACCTCCCTATCCTCTAGGTCAGGTGACTGTCTTTCTCTTTTGGGTGGCATGGTGAATTTATTCCTTCTCCTTCTTTGCTATAGAAAGCAAAGATATTCCCGCTCTGATACCACTTTGACGGCAACGCGGCCCCTTCACCACCCGCAGGTTGGAAGGTCCATGCACTCTCACAGGATCTTCTTTCATTCACAGCCTGAAGAACTTAATGGTTCTTCTATTTTCCTATCGGGAAATCTGCACCCACAGGTTTTCTTCATGCGATCCCCCTTCCTCGACTTATCGAAGGATCGGAACTCTCATCTTCGCAAGTTCTTGGTTGATCGCTGGCTCTCGAATCCCCGAGACCCGAGATGTCAATCAACGCTGACTTCCTCTTCCCTCTATTGGGACTTCGGCTCTATCGCGGCTTTGCTACTCACGATAACAAGCACTTGACTCTCTGACTCCTGAGTCCTGATGCGCCAAAACGTCGATACGATCCTATTTCTCTTTCGCTACTTGCCACCTCACGTCCTCGTGACTTGGAGTACCCAATACTTGGGCTCTCACTTTGCAAACTTCCGAGTTCATGAGATCTCTCGATCTCTGACACCTGTCTTCAACTCATTCCTGCGGTCCCACATGATACCCTTTGGTTGTCGGGGTATCGCGTCTCACAATATTGCAATTCCCGTTGCCAAATCTTCGACTCTTATCTTACAAGATCCCAATAGGTGATCTCGTGAATAACCCAATGACCCGGGCTGACTTGGATCAATGGTTCTGCTTTCCCCTGAGCTTTAAACTCCCCTTACGCTTGTACAGTAACCTCCTCGTAACTCTGTGAGATCCAACGGCCCACGGAACTTCGCGACTTCTCCTCGGAGAATTCCGACCGTCCCTTTCTTCCCTTAAGAAATCCATGAAATAAAGAAGTGTCTCTCCACGAGACTCATTCACCTGCGCACGAGTCTTTGACACCTGCTCGAATGCTTCGATGCACAACCTCTCTGTGCAATCCTTCGACGAATTCGAAGGCCTATTCCTCCTGAGCTTTTCCACAAATCCGAGTCTCTTAGAAAAAAAGAACTCTTTGCATGCACTCCTTGCGACAAATCTTCAACAACATCTAAGTGTTGAAGCTTCGACTCTGCACACACCTGCAGCAGCAGTCTTAATTCCCTTTGCTCAGAATCACAACTCTGAGTCTTCACTTGGCCTGTGCACTCTTTGCATGACTCTTCTACTCAACTGTATTTTTGGGAACTTAGAACAAAAGTTGTCTCTATCTGAAGCCCTATGTCAACACACTCCTTGCAGACAAGTTCAACTGCACTCTTTGCAAGAATCCCCTGGCTCAGAATAGAGAAACAATTGAAACTAATTCCTTCTTCTTCTCAGATTTCCATTCAATCATGAAACCACATACACAACATATAAAAGAAAATGTATAGCAGGAAGAAAACATTTATGAGCATACATTCAATACATAGAGAAACAACACAAACCATGAATTTGAATCAAAGCTTTCTTCTTATTAATCCAAATGTCTGTACATGGGTTTTCTTCATACACTTCTCTGTAAGCTCTCTTCTGCTTCTCTAGCTCAGGCTTCTATGTTACAATGTACAAAGGAGGGTGTCTATATCCGTTTTCCCTCTCGAACTCTAGCTATCAAATCTAGGATTAAATTCCTGTCTACTAGCATTAAATCTATTAAATTTCGTCTATCTAACTAAGGACGAGAGCTTAAAGGCTCAAGGTCTATTACAATATACAAAGTGTGCTTCATTAAATCCACACATTAATGTTTGCGCAACAATATCAAGGTGTTTTCAAAATTTGTGCTGGCGCTGTCCAGCTGTCCATTGTCTTCCGTGCTGGCTCACTTAATATGTTGGCGATGCTCCTGCATCAGGAACACTCAGGGATATGGAATCAAAATTATCAAAGTGAATGAAAACAATGATTGGCTTGTAGAACTCTCCAGAGGATAAAGGCCAAATGAGACAATGAATCTGAGTTGTAAATTGTATTTAATCAGAGTGTGAGAAGAAATAGAAAACAAATAACTGCATCATAACATTATTGAAATGAATTTTGAATTAGTTAATTCTAAATTAGACTTCAAAATTCTTCTACATGTGTATTCAATTCAACTCTAGAAAATTACAATAGAGTTTAAAATAATAAAAAAGGTTCCCTTCCACCTCTTCCAACCTCTAATACTTATACAGTTCTAGTTCCTTCTAGTTAGGAATCAATTACAATAGCTGAAACAAATCGTTTCAGATTCTAAAAACTGACTATAATAATTACAAGCCAACGGTTTTGATAGGCGAACCAATTTACAATAATTAGGAAAAAATGTTTCATAAAGTAGAGCCAGATTCCTCTGACTGTTTGGCTTCCTCTTCACCATCTGTTTTGCTCCGATCTTCTGTTGAAATCGCCAACTCAGTGACATATGAAGGCTATTTGTTGGTCCCTGGAAAACTGCATTTTGTCTTACCATGCCACACGATATCCTTCCACTGTGAGTCATAAGGAATGTCCTAATCCATCATTTATTTTATCAGAATCTCCAATTCAATGCACATAGCATAAGTCATAGTCGGTAGACCAATTTTTACTACCTTAAACTAATTTAAAATCTCAAATTTTGTGGCCAAATATTCCACCAAACTTGGTCCCTTCAGGTTCTCCTCCATATATTCAAATTTGGAATGATCCATTGTGCACTGGGTGAGAAGAGAATTATATTCCTCTTGATCGTATAATTTCCCTTTGCCATCCCAAAATGGTGTGAGACCCTTGATAAAAAAATGTTCAAATGTATCCTTAAACTCTTGTATACTCTGTTCCATCTGTATAACTTTGGTTTGAACTGACTTGAGAAAATTGTGCTTAGTGATGATCCTCTTGGTCCAAATGATCAGTGTAGCTCTTTCCTTTACCCCAATGGTCTGAATATCGTCAGTGGGAACAAAATTCAGCAGACTTATAGCGTTCTGGGCCCATTCTGAGGGATTTTTCGCCAGTGTCTCATTTACAACAGTACACCTGCTTCAGGCAGTAATAGCCATGTTGTCTTTTTCATTTATAAAATTCAAGTACACCCTGAACTTAGCAGCTTCAACAGTGATAGCATCCCAGATTACATGTTTATCTCCTTTCAAAATTACTTTACGTTTCAACCTTGTCTTCCGCTTGCTTACCCTCTCTTGCAAATATTTATTTTCCTTTTGGACTTAGGCCATATTTTCATCCTTCATTTTCATCTCTTGGTATAGATTTTCTATGATCCCCTTAAGGCTCTTGATTTCACCTGTCTTCAAGCTTACCTGGGACATAGCCTGAACCAATCCATTAATGCTTGATCCAGTTTCTACAGTAGGAAGCACACTAACAACCATATCTGACGTTACTGCTTGACCTTGTGACCAATTCTCTCTTTCCTTTTCCAGCTGCAATACTTTGGCTTTGTAATTTAGTGCTTCCTATCTAAATGTCTCCTTTTCTTCTTCTAGGGTAGCCAGCTCTGTTGTCTGTGGTAGACATTTTCAACTTTTCTTCAGGCTTTGGATCATCTTTTCTTTCTCATCTAAGGAATATTTTACCCCTTGAGGGCCTTCAGATTCCAATCTCTTGGCTTGGGTCTGCCAGGCTCTGTTGGATGCCTTTTCCTGCTAAAATTATCCATCTAATTTAAGTTCATGGTTCGTTAGTCTTGAAACCCTCAAACTCAGACTTAGGTAGACTGAATATAGCATGTCACTAGTGTTTCTGTGGAATTTTACCTTATCTGGGGCACCAATATTTTCATAATTCAGCTTGATTTCAGACACGTTATCATCATCTACCACTGCTATGTTAAATGTCTTTCTTTCCACATCCCTAACTGAGAATAGGGAAGACTTGTGCTTTGAGACCTTCTCCACCTCTGGTAATAAATATCTTGTTTCACTATTGGCCATACTTCCTTTCACAACATATTGATTTGCTAAATCTTCTTTGGATAGGTATACTACCCCAGGTGCCTTGTTAAATACATGCTTCATGTTGCTGAAAGCCTTTGAGATGATTTCACCTTGTGGAATGCTTCCTATACCAACCTCTTCGTTCTTGGTTGCACTTTATACCATCTCCATGCTCATTTTCTATCTAGGTTCTTCTTCTTCCAGGTCTACTATCTGAGAGGATGGTGTGATTTTCATTTTCTTGAGAAAATTTTGCTGACTACTGGCACCCAGTGCCTCTGAACTACTCCTCTTGTTATAAACACTCATCTTTGGATCTTTAATAATCAATCTTGGAGAAGTTTTCTATGTATGGATCTACTGCGGGGATGACTCTATTTGTTGTGTCTGATTGGGCTACAAGGTGACATCCATACACGCACATGTTTCCATATTTGTCAGTTTATCAAATCCTTCAACATGCTCATGTTCATAGGGGCCTTGTTTGCTCATCATTCTTCTTTTAGATATGACCTGATGCAGATCATATTTCCTCCCTTGTAACTATGTAAATTCGAGTTCATTTAGATTGGCCTAAATCTTGGGCAAACATGACCTAGTATTTACCACAAAGGGCCCTATTATGAAAGAGAACTTCAAGTTAGATGCTTTGTGCATCTTCAGAAAATGTTATGTTTCTAAGATGATTCTTTTCCTGATGAATTCCAAGGCAAAGAATCTGGGATTCAAGAAAACAGAAAAAAGGTAAGGTCCATCTTGATAACCATATACCCAAATCACAGTGGAGTGCATAAAAAACACCCAATATCCTACCCTGTTCTCTGGATTGGGCTGTAAAGAACTCCTCATTTCTTTCAAAACCCTTGGTAGGCCGGTGCTGAAGATTAAGGTATAAACTCTCGACATGATATTGTTTATAAAAATGAGCATTGTGATCCTTTTTCATTCATTCAAGATGAATGCAGCTTCAAGGAACTCTATCTTATTCATTTCTAAGAACATTCTCAGCAAGTGCGTGTACTACCTGAAGTATCTCAGTGATTGGAATTTTACCAGCTGTTTGTGCATATTATCAATGATGAACTCTTCAAAACTGATACAGATTGACTGACTTGACTCTGATTGGAAAAAGGTCAACAGAAAACCTAACATGACCTCTACTACAAACTTGTCGTTATCTAACCCTAAAATTTGACTGATTCTGGAACAAGCCCATTGAACCTCAATAATCATGAAGTTTATATTCATAGGCAATGAAAGACTCTCATAATGATATTGAGGTTTAGAAATGGTTTTCAATAACATGGTCTTGACCTCGGGGGGACATTCTCTGTAGACTATGATTAGTTTCTCTTCCTCGAAGGGCTCCGACGCTGTGGGGGAAGACTATGGTGTATTGAGGGCATGTCGAATCGACGTTCTATTTACTCTGCACAAAACCTCTGACCCTAACTTATTCAAAATGACTGTTTATCCCTGAGAGTATTGTTCTTCACACTAGGTTATAAATTCAGGGAAAGGGAATGCAACTTCGACGACGTAAGGGACTATGGAGGCTTGGGACGCTTCGAGGAAGGGTATTCGTTTCCTGACATTGTCTAACAAATTGTCTCTGGATATAGAAATGGGTGAGACCGTTATTTCCATGTAAAATATATCAGAGTCTCTATCAATTAGGGATTCTTCTTTAGAGGTGGGATATTGTTCTGTTACAAACATAATGAAAGGGTCTCTGGACATGATGAAAAATACTAGTGAGTGAGAGAATAATGCGCAAGTCTGGTGCACTATTGATCTTCAGTTGAAATGGAGTGGTTGTGCCAAATTTCAAACGTTCGAATGATTTTGAAATATCATAAAATAATGACCAGGGCCCTCCTTTTATATGCACCTTTTGTTACCAGGGGCGAGACAAAACGGTTTTGGGTAGACCGTGTTTCATCCTGATATGCCTCTGGTGGTGCCACGTGGTCGTGCACTGAAACCATGGTATTTCCATCGACCCACTTTCACATAATTAAACCTCGTACTATTTCTCCACGTGATATGGTTGTTGACCATTGATATGTGGTGTCTGAGATCTGTGGTTTACCGAGTCCCATCACCTTCGCGTCTCCACTATATTTATCCATATTCTACCATATGTGACCTTATCCTCCAAACTATCGTGCCTCCGTACCGATGTAGCTCCTCACTAAATTTCTGAGACTTGGATTCCATCAAAGAGAATTGTTATGGTGATAACACCTTCAATCTTTAGTAGAGGAGTCTCAGGCCCCTCTTGGGAGAGGCATACCTACTTTAGAGAGGGATTCCCCTTTCAACCACTTTATCATGTTTGTGTGCATATTGGCCTTTTTTTTATTTTACTTTGGTGTGCTCTTTGATTACTATTTGGCCTTAGATTTTTTTTTTTTATATCACAGTCTTGAGTCATCGTGGAGCCAGAACAACTTCCCTGCAGGTCTCTCTGCTTGTTACAGTTACCACCCCATTTTGAGTCTTTGCCTTCTAAAAGGTGTAAAGTTATAATATGTGGTACATATACCTCCACTTACCAGACTTGTGATCATATGAGGATGAGTACTAAATCAAGTCAGAAAGATACTGGGAGTCCTTCAACTCCCATACCCACTATAGTCAACGATACTCCTTCGACACCTTCAAACACTATGGTGGTAGTGCTGGAGGTTCCTATCATCACACATGTCTGTTATTTAGTCAATACTCAACCTATAGCCATGCCATTTTTTGGGTCCCTTTGTCACTCGTCAGGCTACAATATTTAGTCCATCCCTATATCATTTGGAAAAGTTTGGGAGTAGTCTAAGATACCTCTTTTTTTTCCTTGAAAATAACTCTCAGTAATACAATAGTTGTAGCATAAAAAAATAAAGTGATGGATTGAGACTAGTGCCTATCCAAATTGGGAAAATGGAGTTAATAAATGAATCATGAGGGTGGAAAATAGATTAATGGGAGTGGTGAAAAGTGTTGTTACAACATGCTGGACCTTACCATGAATGCTTGATTAAATTGTTGGAAATTAACAAAGTGGAGGCCCTTACAAAGGTGCTATACTTATGCACATGCTAGGCAACAAAGAGTGATATTATCCCAAGTTCAAAGGAACAATGAAACCTTTCATTGAAATGATATGACACAATGCTTCAAACCCAGAAATAAAAACAACAAATAAATGAATAGGTATAACCTCATTTGATCCTTTTCCTCATATAGCTGGCTACCCCACTATAAGATCCTTATTACAATGGAATTATTAGATGTTTCCAGCACATAAAATTAGCAAGATAAGTCTCTCCATCATGCATAATTTTTTTTATGTGTTTGGTTGGTATTTACATCCTCTTTGTCAAGTATTCCTGAATTTGTATAGTGTTGGGATACAAATTTTGCATACACTTTGAAAGGAATGTGTCGTTATGTATTTCTTTCAATGATAAAGCATTGTCAAGAGTGATAATAGACTAGATACTAGTTCCAAATACTTATTCATCATCAACTTATCCTACCCACAATGATATTTTAGTTTCAATAAAATGTTTATTAGAAGGATAGAGAGCGAGTCTCTTTTGGGACAATCCTTAAGAAATTTTCATGTCCCATATTCCATAACCAAATTTAAGTATCTGCTGTATCTAACCATGGTATTCCAATTATGATGGGATTTCCATTAATGAGTTTATACTTGGGTTACAACATGATAAAGTCTAGTAGATATTCCTGGGATCCTATTGAGATTATCACATCTTATAATATTCCTTCGAGGATGAAAATAGACATGTCTATCAACCAAATTATAGTGGGTGTGTGTCTTAATACTTCTCTCAAATTTAATTGAGGATTGTCTCCGTGTCATTACATTTATTGTGATCCCTAAATATATCAAGGTATTTTAGATCAAGTACATGTTTATGTAGACATCTACTACAAATATGACTAGATTAGAATAAATAGGGGCCTTACTATCGATATATGGGTCATCGCAATCTAATGCAGTATTGGCCTTCAATTCAAAACATAAATTATTCAAGCCACAAAACCTACCTTTCTGCCTCCATTCACAAATCAATATCAATTATGGAGATGATATTTAAAATATCTCATTGACCAACATTTAGATCCATTTCCATAGGATATAGAGTATTTGGGAGTGAAAATATTCCCTCACATCATGAGATCAACAAGCTACCCTACAACATTAATTGTTGGTGGATCTCTTTTCGTCATTTTAGGTCTCTTGATGCATGGTTCATTGATACTTTTTTTGTATATGGGAACATCTTTGATAGCTTAAAGGATTGGTGTTTTGACAGATATATATTTTAGTTATCCTAAGAGTTTAGTTTTAAATTGGTTCTATGTCCTCTTTTGTTCAATCCTCTTTATATAAGGCATTTTTTCTTGGTGCATCTTATTGAAAAGGCAACTAGGTTTCTTCTTGGACATCTAGATTCTAAGTCCTTAGGTGGATTTTATTTTGCTTTCTAGCTTTCAGCATTATCTAGGATTTTCTTCTACACTCCCACATTGTATTGACATTGGATGTATATTTTAGTCCCATTGACCTACTTTTGTGGTCATTTGTTGGAGATTAATAACGTTATCTTATCTTATCTACATCTCTAGCAATTGTTAACAACTGACCATGGATTCCTTTTCAATTTCAACAAGTTGTTTCTGATTGAATCACCCTCTTCCATCTTCATTAGGAATCCACTAAAGTAGGTTGGTCGACTAAAGGAGAAAAGAGAATTGGCATGGTCAATGAAAGTACTTCCAAGAGAGACCAAGATCACAATAAGTCAATGCAATATGTTGCATGAAGCATTTCAAATAAAGATTGTCTAGTCATAGTACAAAGTTGGTTTGTTTGCATGCTTGACTCCTAGATTAGTTAGCATGTGTTGTTTGTTCTCTTTAGTTGGACTTAGGATTGAGTCTGTGTCTAATGGCATCAGTTCTGAGGTATTCCAACTAACATCGTGTCCTATTACCGCCACTTGTTGGTATGTGTCATTTGACTCCAAACATGCCCCTATAATGCCCAGATAGTATACCTTTTCAATTGATGAAAAAGGGGGATAGATTTATCATATGCAAAGGTAAATGCTTGGAGAAAGAGCACAAAAGCATGGTTCTAGGGGGAGCGATGATCATAGGGGGATCGATGGTCACAGGGGGAGCATGAGTGATATGAATTCAGTATTTCATCAGACTGTTTCCATCAATGCCAAAGGGGGATATTGTTGATTATTTGGGTTGGTTGTAATTGATGTCAACCCTTGAAGAAAGTATGGTAGTGAATTCCGGTAGCACAAAGGTTTGGGTAATGGACCCAAGTTTGTTTGAT
>JZKD02S2393928.1:28136-53630 GCA_000966675.3 Picea glauca
GACTCATTCTTTATTTTCACCATAGTGATGTTCAGGGGGGGTGTTGGAGTTACTTCACACACACCTAGGATTTATTTTTCCTAAGGTGTTTCCTTGTTTATTAGTCATTATTAGTAATTATCCAGTCTCCTATATTTTATGGGAGAATATTCCAGCTAGAGAATATTCTCTTCAGTTGACACTTCAATTTCACTAGTTGAGTTGAGTCTAGATGCTGCATTGGTTTTGTCACCATGCAACATTGGGATCATCACCATGATAATGCACACTTTCCTTGGTTTCATGACCATATTAGTGTACCCTTGATTCCTTGATCTTCTCCCCACTACAATTTGTTTCATTCAGTTAACTGAATACTGATTGACTAGTTAACTTAGCTAGGTGGCAGTTCACTCCTGTAACTTCCTGAGAGACTAGACTAGGTGGCATTTTACTACCGCAACTGCTGGTGTGTGTCCAGATCACTCTAGAAAATAACTATGGCTCATTAGTTACTAATATATCCTATATTTGTTGTAAATTATTCACTCTTTGAGTGTGGAATACAGTTAATGCTAATTCTTCTATTATTTCTCTCTTGCTTCTTCTTTCTCAATTTCTCTCTGCAAATGTGTGTGGTATTTTATAGCTAGATCTATTCTATGCAGGTTCAATACATTTACAATTTTGCTTGAGGTACATGTTGGGTACATGGTTGAGACAAGTAGTTGATGAGTTGGCACATACATGAGGTGTATAGTTGATGATGTTGGTGCATCTTGATGAGTCATAGTTTATGTGTATTTGATGCATGATTGGTACATATTTGGTGCATGGTTGATGCACTCATTGATGGTACAGTTTGAGGTACAGGTTGGTGCATGGTTTATGCACTTGTTTATGGTACAGGTTGATTATAGGTTGTTTGGATAGGTTATCATGACAGGTTATTTGTACAGGTTTGGTCCATGGTTGATGCATTTGTTTATGGTATAGGTTGAGGTACAGGTTGATGTATGGTACATGTTGGCACTTGTTACTGGGACAGGTTATTACAGGTTGATTATAGGTTGAGGTACAAGTTGATTTATGATACATGTTGGCACAGGTTATTGGTATAGGTTGTTACAAGTTGATTACAGGTTGATTGGTACAGGTTTACAACAGTATATCTCACAATGATAGTGTGACAGTGGTTTCATCATTCTACTTCTACGTTAGGGAATTTGGACAGGGAAAGGACATGTGGTTTTAGCCACCTTCCGGTTGTATCTGGAGAACACAGGGGGTTGTAGTTTACTTATGGTTGTAGCCATAGAATTGTTGAGTTGGAACTTCCCTCAGGTTGTAGCTTTAGAAACTAGGGGGTTGTAGCCTCCTTCTGGTTGTAGCTAGAGAATTGGGGAGTTGGAGCTTCCTTCAGGTTATAGCCTAAGGAACTAGGGAGTTGGAGCCTCCTTCCAGTTGCATCTGGAAAACAGGGGAAGTTGGTGCTTCTAATGAATGTAATTCTTAAAGACATATAAGAAAAAGCAGTATGTGGTTTTCTCCCACTTTGGGTTTCCACGTAAAAACACTGGTGTACTGTGTATTTGTATGATTTCTAATGCAAGAGCATCACCAACAAAACAAAAGCATGGAAGATAGTTGGGTGCACTAGCACATATTTTGAAATATTTTGAATTTCAAAGATCAATATATTAAATGTAATATATGAAAAAACTTTTGAGTTATGAGTGTCTTTAATAACTGGAGTCTGATCCATCACGTAAGATTGATGGGGGAATGTATTTTTTTTTATGAAATGGATCACAATACATATCTCGAGCTTGCGCTCTTATCTGTTTGTCACAATATTCATTGTAATAAATGATAAGTAGTTGATATCATTTAATTCTGATAGGATAACATAGAATTGTTGGGGGGAAGAACTCAAGAGAGTCCCCTTGTATAAAAATTTAGTATTGTTGTTTAGTAGGGTTGGATTGCAAGATAGATAAAAGTTTTTGCTACCAATATGAGAAAATAGAGCAACAGAGGAATCTATCTGATCTAAACCATCTTGAGGCAGAGTTTGATCTAGAATAAGCCAAAATTCAATAAGGTATGCCATTTTAGAACTAACGATCTAAACCATCTTGAGGCAGAGTTTGGTCAAGAAGAGAAAGGACTTGAAGAAGAAATAATTGCATTAAAAATTCAGTTTGAAGAAGCAAAAATAACAGAAGAAGTCATGAAGTCTCAGATAATGAAGAAATAAGAAGAGCTTGAGAAGCTTGAAGAATAATTTGTCACATTGAGAAGTAAAATAGTCAAGATCAACAAGAACATTGAAGAGACAAAAACATCCACATCAATTATAGAATGAAGAGAAGAACTCTAGGTTTCTAGAAAAGAAGAATGAAGAAAATAGAAAGAGTTATGCAAAATTACTCGAAGGAAGGAATCATGGTTAACCATAATATAAGAAAAATATTGAAGATACATCTTCAAGAAGACCATCCGTGTTCAAGCCACAAATAAGATTCAATCATGATCATGACCAGTCAAGGAAGAAATTCAGAAGGACTACACCACAAAATATCATTCACTCCTAGGTATGCAAATTTATTTTATGGTCATTTCTTTTATTGTACTAATTTTGGACATAAGGTTGCAGATTGCAGGGATTATAAAATAAATGTTGAATCAAGAAGTGTATATGTGGCCCCACATAACATTGAATGTTACAAATGTCATAACTATGGACACATAGCTAGTGATTGTAGAATCGTGATCGATACATCCATGAAAGAGGACACTGATATCAGATATAAGAAAGTATGGATAAGAAAACAAGAATAACAGGTGAACAAAAACCAAGTCCCAGAGATCGAAAGATTGGTAGTAAAATGAGATGAAGAAAATTCTACAGAGAAAGACATTAGATACAAAAAGGTTTGGAAAATAACTGGAAAAAAATAAGGACAGGTAAATAAGGAACATGTTCAAGAGATTGTACTTTCAGGCATTGTAGTGAAAGATGAATCCACAGACATAAAGAAAGAAGTCAGAGCTCAGAGAGATGATGAATCTACCAATGAATATGATGATGAATACACATCAGAACACGAATTATTTAGATCCATTGGGCTTAGAGACTCCTAGGTAATATGAATAATAGACAGGGGGGGTCTATATGGTAGCTAAGTGTAACACCCTATTTCCCCTAGTATATAAATATAACTATATGGGTCGAGGAACTATGGAAAAATTAAAAGTGTGAATGTTTGATTTGATAGACCTCATGTAGAAGGTCGATGAATGTAAATTCTAACTATTTTAATAGAAAATGTTACGTGTTGCATGACTGTTGAAAGAGGGGATGTGCTAATATAGAGACCATGATTTCTAATGAAAAGGTGGTGGAGGGAGCCCGAAAAGGTTTCGTTAACCTCCATCGAACCAATACCATGTTGGAATTAATTTTCTCAGATTAGAGCAACCCTCTGACCAGGAATGAATTCTCGTCAGGCTAGTAGGTGGGAAGGCCTCCTCAAGAGTTAATGAGCAATGGGGAATAATGCCCATTGGTAAGGCTTACGGACATGACCACGGACTGGGGGATTTGAGCCACACACAATCTTTCCAAGGAAGGCAAGTAAGGAAGTGTGGTGGACAGGGGGAGACATGTGAAGAATGCAAAGAAGGGAGTAGAGCTCTCGGGTCTGAGGAAGGATTGAAAGTGAAGAAAGTGAGTTATGATCATGGAAATTAGATATTGAACTAGGAGAAGGAGAGTAACCTTCGTTCGAATCTATTTTTTGTATTGGGAGAAGGAGAGTAACCTTAATCCCTAACTTCTGTTGAGCTGGAAGTAAGAGATTGAATATCGAAAGCATTGTGGCTTAAGCTCGGGGGTGGCCAATGATAAATCCATGGGGAGTGACTGAGCCTATGGTTGGGTGGAAACGAGCACTTCTTTCAGCAGTCACATAACACTCTATGGTTCTGATAAGTGTTTTCTTGCCTTATGTTTTTGAATTGTAAATAATGGATGCATGCATATATTTACTTATCTATAAAGGTTGCTTTTTCTGTATTAAATGATTAAGTTACAAATATGTGTCTGTTTCCTTGAGAGCCTATAATTCCACTTGTATTCCCATGCGCCCCCATTTTAATCACTCGAAGGTGTTTTCCCTAGGGAATTTCATCACCGTCCTAGAGCTGAGTGATTACTTCCCTAAATGTGGATATTGAACCCCGCAATCCCTCTGAGGACAGAGTCTATTAAGCTCAAGAGAGGTAGGGAAGATATGCACAGGCTCTCTCTCTATGGGGTAAGAAGAAATCCAGAACCACTTAAGTCCTAAACCTGATGAAGGAGTGCAATATTTTCTCCGAAGATCCCTCTATGTGTTAAGTGTAGGAGTAAGAGTGTAACGCTCTTAAGTCCTTCATAATCAATGAAGCTCGGGAGGGTTAGCGAGATTTAGGTATCGAAGGGGAAGGCCCTTTTGTTTGAAATATAGACAGATGAGATCCATTTGGGAGGATACAAGGTCTGTCACGACCACCATATTTGAAGAAGGAGAGAAGGCGTTAATGCCTCGACTACTTTAGTCTTCCCAAATTCACACATCGGGAGAATCACACGTTGGTGTGACTAGACTCCCAAAACCAGAAATTGCGATGTCATCGAGTCTATCCATCAAGGACAACACGTGGTGGGAGCTCATCATTTCAATGACTCGCAAAGAAAGAAGGTAAAATAACATAAGTGTTCGAACTCGTGAATTGTGAAATCGTGATTTGATCATGGTCGTCCATCAAGGAGGACATGTGGTGAGAGATCAACATTTTGTTGACTTGTAGAGAAAGAAGGTCAAAGAAAATAATTGTTCAAACTCATGATTTGTGAAATAACAATTTGATCTAGTCATCCATCAAGGAGGACACCTGGCGGGAGCTCAGCATTTCGCTGAGTCGTAGAGAAAGAAGGTCAAAGAACATAACTGTTCGAACTTGTGATTTGTGAAATCGCGATTTGATTGTGGTCGTCCATAAAGGAGGACACATGGTGAGAGCTCAACATTTTGTTGACTCGTAGAGAAAGAAGGTCAAAGAACATAATTGTTTGAACTTGTGATTTGTGAAACTGCGATTTGATCATGGTCATCCATCAAGGAGGACACGTTGTGTGAGCTCAGCATTTCGCTGACTCGCATAAAAAGAAGGTCAAAGAACATAACTGTTCAAACTAACGATTCGTGAAATCGCAATTTGATCATGGTCATCCATTAAGGAGGACAAGTGGCGAGAGCTCAGCATTTCGCTGACTCACAGGATGGAAAGGTCAAAGAGGGAAGTCGTGAGAACTTGCAACATGTGAAATTTCGACGTGCTTTGGAGTTAGGCCCCAGGTCATAGTGAATGGTCACCTAGATGGAAGCCAAAGGTGGAGCTAAGGAATGTTTTCCCCTTTTGCAAATCAGGAGTTGGAGGAGTTGGGGTGCCTTGTATCGAAATCCTCGAAGTCATGAAATACAATGCACCGTTTAGGTTAAGCATGTGGTCATGGGAATGGCCATGTGAGTAGAAGGAGCTAACAGTCGCTAGGCCCTTTAACGAAGTTGGGGAGTCAAGGGTGGCTCATACGTCAAAGTCCTGACATGCGCAGTCTCGAAACCATTTTGTGTAGGCGTGCAGTCACAACCCGTGGTCACATGGAGGTGAAGCTCATGCTTGGTTCTTAGCCACATAGGCATAGTTTCATAAAGAGGACCTATGGATTTTTTTAAATAGAGGTCCCAGCAAGGAATCAAAGAGCTTCTCCAACTCAAAAGGGATAAGAACAATCCTTGACCAGGGGATCGGATTGATCCCCTGACCTTCCAAAATTAGGAACCATGAATGGAGTTTCTGTCCCTTAAGAAAAACAAAAGAAATTTTTTTTTTGCCCCATCATGGGTGTGTCACAAATTGGTATTAGAGCATGGTTACAATAGTTTGCCTACTTGGGCTCATGGACAAGTCATTTAGAAACTCTATTTGGAGTACTTTCAAAAGAGTGACACTCTACCTTATCCCTTTCTTAAAAAGTCTGGTTAAAAATGTTATTAAAGAAAAAAATGAAACTTTCTACTATGTGTATGCATTTAAGAAATTGAACCATGTAAATTTCATGAACTAATAGACTGTTAGCTAACAATAAGTGTTTTTGGCAACACTCGAACAGTCAGTGAATCACGGGAAGACTCCAATACTAAAGTATGGTGATGTGTCATGAAGTGGGGGATGGCTCCCACAATAGAGATGAGGAATCTAATGAAAGGAGGGAAGTGGAAACCCCTCTAGATCTGGATGAAACTATAAGGAGCCTTAGGGTCGAGTTACAGAGTTTCAAGGCTAACAACAAGAGATTGATAAAGGAGAAATAGAAACAAACAGAAATTAATGCAGTCTTGCTAAAGATGTTCTCCGACATACAGAGGCAACTGCAGCACGAACCCGCAACTAGTCATGTGGATGAGAGACACAATAAGAGAGGTCATAGTATACCTGAGACCCAAAACCATGACTCCATAAATGACCCCTCTAGGAGAATTACTACGAAGAAGGTCCAACCTGGAGGCAGGGGACACTCATCGGGAGAGTCCTCTGGAAAGGAAGATGACAACCCCAAAGGGTCTTCTAGTAGCAGGGCCAACTTGCATTCTTAGAGGAAAGGAAAGAAATGGAAGTGTTCCAAAACCCGTGGTCCAAAAGAGTTCAAGAAAGCCAAACCACCCTCTTTTGATGGAGATATTAAGAAGGGAGAAGAGGCAAAAGCTTGGCTACTTGGTTTAAATAAGTATTTCAGAGTCCATGACTACCTTGAAAACTTGAAGGCTCAAATACCCATCTTCAACCTAAATGGAAAGGATTCCATATGGTGGGAAGACCTTAGGAATGTGAAAGGAATCCATGAGAAGGACTTGTCATGGAAACAATTTGAGAAATAATTCAGGAAGAAGTATTTGTTAGAAAAATACATGGATGGGAAAACTAAGGAATTCTATGAACTTTGGCTAGGGAAGCTCACCATAGAGGAATTTGTCAATAAATTCCTTGAACTACTAAGGTATATACCCTACATAAAAGATGAAAAATAAAAAATGTAGTGGTTCATTAGTGGGTTACCTCAGACCTACCAGGATAGGATTGAGTTCGATGAACCAAGGACCTTAGAAGAAGATATATGGAAGGCGAGGTATTTTTATGAACAATTTGGGAGAAATAAGAGACCCCATGAGAACTGGAAGAAG
Organism: Picea glauca; assembly: GCA_000966675.3. Lineage (NCBI taxonomy): Eukaryota > Viridiplantae > Streptophyta > Pinopsida > Pinales > Pinaceae > Picea > Picea glauca. The sequence goes on from JZKD02S2393928.1 coordinate 35,405, forward strand.
AAGAGCAGTTTGGGATTCCATAAGAAAAGGTTTAACTCAATATTTAAGAACTATGGAAAATACTTTAGGGGGAGCCTTCCTGCAAGAAGTGTATATCAGCAAAATTTTCCCTCTCAAAGTGGAAATAGACCTTTTCAGATAGTCCCAACAAAGTCCGATAACCTAAAGAAGGAACCCTTAAAATGTTGGGGTTGTGGAGAAAATCATAGATTGAGGGACTGCCCACACAGACAACAAAACAATAAGGGGGTCTACAATATCCAAGAAGCTACCACCATCGATGATGTGGCTAGGAGCATGCCACGAATTTATGCAGCCCTAGAAAATAATCAAGATCACCACCAAGTGATCCAAATGGATATTAGTGGCCACCCACCTTTTTCAACTTGCTCAAAACAGTTTTCTGGCAATTTTGGCAATTTACTATTTTTAGCAGTTTTAACTTCCGAGGCCATTTTGAGGGCCCAAATGAATGCTTTTCAGGATTGTCCCAACTCAATGATTTCCTATGGCATGATTGAGGCCCCAAAATGAATCTCCTTGATTATACCTTTCCAACGGGCTATCATACGCCTAAAACAGATATCGTATTCAAAAGTTACGACCCCGTGAAGTTAATGTACTAACTTACCCAAACAGGGCCCACATGACTTTTGGCGCTTCATCTCCTAGGGTTAGGTTTTTGGATGTTGAGGGTTTATGGCATTCCTATTTATTATAAAAAGGCCTTCAAAGCCTCATTGTAATCATCTTCTTGCGAATGATCGCAACCATCACATCCTTTCTCAGAGATAAGTCGCCACCATTCCAGCAAGCTTGTTTCCGCTGCATTTTACAGTTTCAACTTATTTCCTTATTGAATAGAAAACCAATTTTACTGTATCTCTGTTATTTTGTGTTAAGAACCTGTTAATAATCTGTACTCATTTCGTTCTGCTCATAAAATATGGATCAGTGGTATCAGAGTGGTCTACTCCTTGTCGTCTTAATGCATGTCCCCAACGAGGTTGGAGTACAAAGAGTTGGGTCTCAAGCTTGTTTCTCTTGAGGACAAAAGATCTCACACGCCCAAGAGACCTCTCATGGAAAGAGAAAATAAAGATGATGGGACAAAATATCCTTTCAAAATGTTGATTGAGGAATCCCTCACGCAACAAAGGAACGAGATTATGGATAGTTTCATGCAATTCCTTTGGCGACTACCAACAGGCGACAAATCTTCTTTGAGCGGAAGCGCCACCCCATTCAAGGTACAAATAAACTTCAATATTCCAATATTTGAAGTTCAGATAGATGCATATGCTATAGACAAGTGGTTGAATCTACTATAAGGGTATTTTTCTGTCCATAACTTTTTGAATAAATAAAAGATTACTTTTGAGCTCCTCAAAGCCGTTCCCCATGTCAAATATTGGTGGGAAACTTTCTGTGAGCAAAAGGAAATATAGGAACCCTCATTATTTACAGTCATAGCCACTTGGGAATCCTTCAGGGATGCTATTAAGGAACAATACTACCCCTTCGGAAGTTATGACGACTTGTATACCAAATGGACCACAGTGCGACAAGAAAGAGACCAAGGAGTGCCAGATTTCACAAATATCTTCCATACCTTGCGTATCAAGCTGGGTATCAAATATTCAGAGAGACATCTATTGCTCAAGTATTGTGGTGCTCTGCATATATACATCCGTATCGAAATGGAATTTATGGACATCTCATCCTTGGGCGTGGCCTACCAATATGCCATCAAAATCGAGCAGAAGCTCAAACAAAAGACGTAGCCATTTGGGTCTGGGAACCCCTCACAACAAAATCTAGTTAAGGGCGACCCCAACCCACAGAAAAAAGGACAGAGAAAATATGGACAGTATCAGGACAACTAGTCCAAACCATAAGAAAAGGAGGAGACCGGAAAGACAAAGAAAGATACTGGGAAGTGGTGCGACTTCCATAAGAGCCCTTGGCATAACACTGCTGAATGCCGCTCAAAGTAGTCATTGGTGGCCAAAGTGAAAGCCTTTGAATTAGATGTGGGTTCTAAATTTGAGACAGAACCAGAAAGGGGAAGACATATCATTGATGCAGAACCCAGTGCCATCGTTGCTACCACCAAGCTCCAGCCTGGTGAATTAGAAAAGGAAGAAGAAGGAGAATGCCTCTTCCATTCACAGATGTGGGTAAAAGGCACCCTGATGCACTTCATCGTTGACAGTGATATCCATAAGAACCTCATCTCAACAGAGGTCATAAAGAGGCTAGCCCTACTGACAACGCCGCACCCACAACCCTACACCATTGGATGGCTCCACTAAGGAAACGATATACGCGTCAGCCAACAGTGCCGACTATCGTACAACATCAAGCCCTTAAAAGATGCGGTATTGTGTGGTGTTTCTCCTTTGGAAGTTTGTGATGTTCTTTTGGGCCAACCTTATTTATGGAAACGTCATGTTGTATATGATTCTAGGCCTCGTAGTGTTATTATTACTTTGAACAAGAAATTGTAAAGGATACTCGAGGCAGTCCCACCCAGTGCTATCTCCTTGATCTCTGCTAAGCAATGTAGGAAGGTCATCTCTCAGACGGGGAATTTTGTCTTCTTTGTGATTCTCTCTCATAATAAGAGAAAGATCACAACCACATCCAGGGTCTCTATGGCCAACCTCTCCACACAGCAGAAGCAAGTATATAAGGTCATGGAAGAATACTTAGATATCTTCTCCTCACCTACCAGGGTACCTTTGCACTACCAGGTCAAGAACCCCATCGATCTGACCCCCGACACACCACTGTCCAATGGGCCAGTCTATCGTCGCTCTCTGTTAGAAAATGAGGAGATCAAGTGACAGGTCGAAGAGCTGCTCCATAAGGGTCACATCCATCCCATCTCATCACCTTGCAGGAGCCCAATTGTGCTAGTATAGAATAAACATGGAACCTCGTGACTCTTCATTGATTACCAGGTTCTGAATAAAATCATAGTCAGAAACTGGTACACAATTCCCTGAATCGACGACCTCCTTGATCAACTCATGGGGGGAAAATACTTCAATAAGATTGATCTGAAGTCTGGCTAACACCAGGTCCCGATAGAACAGACAGATGTATGGAAAATCACCTTCAAGTCAAAGGAAGTCCTTTTTGAATGGTTGGTCGTGGCCTTTGGTTTGACAAATGCTCCAGCCACTTTCATGAGGATGATAGATGATATCCTGCGACCATTCACCGATACTTTTGTGGTGGTGTCTTTGGATGACATTCTCATTTACAACAAGACTTGGGTCGAACACTTGCAGCATATTTAGCAGGTTCTACACACCGTGCGACAGCACAAGCTATATGCCAACTTGGAAAAATGCTCCTTCGGCATGGATAGGGTCCATTACATGGGCTACATCATTGATCAACATGGCATACATGTGGATCCAATCAAGATCCAATTCATCCGTGACTTTCCAGCCCCAACCACACTCACTGAGCTTTAGAGCTTCTTGGGCCTTGCCAATTTCTACCGTAGGTTTTTGTTGGGATTCTCCCATATTGCATGGGCCCTCAGCCAAATAACCAGGGATGGTGTTAAGGAAAAATTTGTGTGGGGCCTGTCCCAACAACAAGCATTCGATGATTTGGAGCAATGCTTGTGCTCAACCCTAGTACTTTCACTACCATACCTATAATAGCCCTTTGAGATTGAGACAGATGCTTTAGACTATGTAGTGGGCACCGTCCTCACTCAGCATTGCCACCCCGTGGCCTATCATAGTGAGACACTTTCAGATGTTGTCCATAAGTACCCTACTTACGATAAATAAATATACTCCATTGTGCAATCCTGTCAGCAATGAAGACATTATATTCTTGGGAATGAGACAATCATCCACACTGATCATAAGCCACTGAAGTTCATACATACACAAGGAAAATTGCACAATGATTTCCATCAAAAGTGGTCAACATACTTGCAGCAATTCCACCTGAACATCCAGTATAAGATAGGAAGCACCAATCGCATCGTTGATTTCCTCAGTAGACCACTAGTTGTGACACTCACCACGGTTCTAGACTCTTGCAGCCATGAGACCTCTGGATGACCCCAACTCTATGAGGTAGACTTGGACTTTGCCACCACCTACCAAATGTTGGGTGCAAATGCAGTTGTCAATAATTTCTATCTTCAGGATGGGTTGTTGTGTCGTATGGGCCATATCATTTTTCCATCAAGCAAGCAAGTGAAGCTGATCTGGGAAGCCCACTACAGTTGGGTGGAAGGACACTTCAGCATTGAAAAGACAGTGGTGATGCTACAAAAACATTTCTACTGGCCGAAACTTCAACAGAAGGTCAGAAAGTATATCAGGTCTTGCACTGCTTGTGCTATTTCCAAACCGACCACTAAGAAACAGGGCCTGTACACCCCTCTTCCTACTCCTAATAGGCCATGGGAATCCATCTCAATGGACTACATGTCGGGCCTCCTATCCACCAATTGGGGAAATGACTGTGTCTTTGTGGTTGTTGATCTCTTTTCTAAGATAGCGATTCTAGTTTCGTGCAAGAAGAACATCACAGCAGAGGCCACTGCCAAGATCTTCTTTGAACGAGTATGGGCACATTTTGGAATACCACAAACCATTGTCTTAGATCGAGATAGTCAATTTCTCAGCACATTATGGTCAAGCCTCTGGTCACTGTTAGACACCAAACTCACCAAATCCATGGCCTTCCACCCCCAGAAAGATGGCCAAACCGAGGTCGTAAATCGAATTATTATGCATATCCTTTGCATGTATAATTCACAGCCCCCTCGCACATGGGATGAGAGCCTTCCTTATGTACAACATATTTACAACCAAGCCCTGCATAGCTCAACTGACCACATCCCCTTTCAAGTGGGGTTGGGATTCCAACCATTGCGTCCCATAGATATTTCACTTCCCCTTACGGTCACCTCAACCGACTCATACCCTTCTCCAACTGAAGCTGACAAAGCCACTCGATTCATTGATCAGATCCAAGACATCTTCCAATAGGTTCAAGATATCCTACAGAAGTCCAATGACAAGTACAAACAATGCCATGATCAACATCGGGTGCCACATAAGTTTCAGGTGGGTGACAAAGTTTGGTTGCACTTGCAGAAAGAACACCTTACAGGACCCCATCGGAAGCTTTGACCACTCTGTTATGGATCGTACACCATCACCAAGGCTGTGGGGGATAATTCTTTTCAGCTCAACATTCCTCCTTTCCTTGGCCTGCACCCAGTGTTCAACGTGGATCTCCTTCGCCCTTATTTCCCACCATTATTTGACACCTCAAACATCGTAGAGAAGCTGACACCAACATAGTTCAACCCTGACTACATACAACAAAAATCCAGTGATCATATTGTGGACACACAGATCAAGGGCACTCTACAACAAAGGATCCAACTTTATCGAGTCATCAAAGCAGGGCAACTCCTGCACCAAGGCAAGTGGCTCACCCGGGGCCAAATTTAGTAGAAATTTCCTCATCTGATGGGCGAACTCAAACAATGGAGACCATTTCTTCCTAAGGAGGGAGGATTGATCCATATGGATATCAGTGGCCACCCACCTTTTCCAATTGGCTCAAAACAGTTTTCTGGGAATTTTGGCAATTTACTATTTTTAGCAGTTTTAACTTCCAGGGTGATTTTGAGGGCCCAATTGAAGGTTTTTTAGGATCGTCCCTACTCAATGATTTCCTATGGCATGATTGAGGCCCTATAATTAATCTCCTTGATGATACCTTTCCAACAGGCTATCATACGCCTAAACGGAGATCATATGCAAAAGTTACGACCCCGGGAAGTTTATGTACTAACTTACCCAAACGGGGCCCACATGACTTTTGGCACTTCATCTCCTAGGGTTAGGTTTTTGGATGTCGAGGGTTTTTAGAATTCCCATTTATTGTAAAAAGGCCTTTAGAGCCTCATTTTATTCATCTTCTTGTGAATGAGCATAGCCATCACATCTCTTCTCAAAGATAAGCCGCCACCATTCCAGCAAGCTTCTTTCCGCTGCATTTTACAGTTTCATCTTATTTCCTTATTGAATAGAAAACTAGTTTTACTATATCTTTGTTATTTTTTGTTAAGCACCTGTTAATAATATGTAGTCATTTCATTCTACTCATAAAATCTGAATCACCAAGCTTCGGTAGTGGAGCTGGAAGGTATGATCGCTAACCGTCCAACTTCTATGTTAATTGACCTAGGTTCTAATTTGCGTTATGTAGTCCCTCAGACTTCCAATAATTGTAAACAGCAACCAATTAGACATGTTAAACCATGGTTGGTACAACTAGCCACTGGGACCAAAATAAAGGTGGCAGAGGCCATACTAGCCTACCAATTCATCATGGGTGGATTTCCAACCCGAGTGACCCTTAACATACTTCCCCGGGAATCTTATGACTGGTTGATTGGTATGGAATGGTTGGCTTCTTATAAAACTACAATGGACTATTATCATAAAACTTTAGAATGTGTAAATGAAGAAGGGGGAAATATGACCCTCCAAGGGATTCAGAAGAATGTCTTAGTGAGACAAATATCGGCCCTTCAAATGAAGAAGTATTGCAGAAAAGGGTGTTCCTTGTACGCAATACAGGTGTTGGAATCCATTGAGGATGACAAACCAAACCTATAGGAACACCCATATTAAGAGAATACAAGGACGTGTTCCCTGAAGAAGTACCAGGTCTACCTCCAAGAAGGAATATTGATTTCTCGATAGAGCTCACACCAGGAGCGGTACCAACATCTAGAGCGCCATATAGGATGAGCACACGAGAGCTGGTTGAGCTCAATCTACAGCTAAAGGAAATGACGGACAAAGGATACATCTGACCCAGTGTATCTCTATGGGGAGCACCCATCCTATTTGTGAAAAATAAATATGGCACACTCTGGTTGTGCATAGATTACAGACAACTCAATAAGACAACCATAAAGAACAAATACCCCTTACCCAAAATCGATGACTTGTTCGACCAACTGGGATGCACTAACATCTTCTTAAAGATCGACTTGAGGTTTGGATACCACCAAGTCTGGATTAAGGATGAAGACATCCACAAAAAAACCTTCAGAATGAGGTATGGTCACTATGAATTCACGGTGGTTCCATTTGGGTTAACCAATGGCCATGCCACTTTTATGTGCTTGATGAATAATGTACTCAACAAATTTCTGGACAAATTTGTATTGGTTTTCATTGATGATATCCTAATATACTCCAAGAACGAGGAGGATCACGAGGAACATATTAGACTCATACTTCAAGTACTAAGAGAGCATCAGCTCTATGCTAAGTTTATCAAGTGCGACTTCTTTCAAAAGAAAGTCCATTACATAGGCCATGTCATTTCTAAGGAGGGGGTGGTAGTGGACCTTGATAAGATCATATATATTATGGAATGGCGTACCCCAAAGGATGTGTCAGATATCATATCCTTCATCGTCTTAGCCGGATACTATAGAAGGTTCATAAAAGGATTTCCCAAGATTTGTTGTCCAATCACTGCCCTTCAGAAAAAGGGGATCAAATTCATTTGGACATCAAAATGTGAAGAAAGATTTCAGGAACTGAAATACCTCCTGACCCATGCACCCGTTCTAAATATTTTAGACTGGAATAATGATTTCCTCGTATGTCCATATGCCTGCAAGGAAGGACTCAGAGGAGTCCTTATGCAAGAGGGACGTGTAATTTCCTATGCATCCAGGAAATTAAATGAACATGAGATCAATTATGTGACCCATGACCTAGAATTGGTTGCCATACTACATGCTTTAAAAATGTGGAGGCACTACCTCCTGGGAAGGATATTTGTGCTTATGACAGACCATTGTGGGTTGAGGCACCTGTTTGATCAACCAAAACTCAATTCCAGGCAAGCTAGGTGGATGGCTCTCCTAAGTGAATTCAATTTCGAAATAAAACAAATAAAAGGAATGGAAAATAGGGTGGTCGATGCCCTTAGCAGAAGTATAAAAACGATTCATTTGGTAGTAGTAAGCACCTATGAAATGAATGTCATGGAAATAATTAGAAATGCACAAGAGAAAAATGTATTCTTTAAGACCATGACCTCATACCTAAGACAAGAACCTACATGGATGAAGTATGAAGGATACCAAATGCTCGAGAAAGGTCTATTGACTTACAGAAATAGATTGTATATTCCAAACTGTGATGACTTGAAGAGGTTCATAATGGATGAACTGCATAAGAGATCATATACTGGTCACCCAGGATATCAGAAGATGATCACGACCAATAGGAAGTAATTCTATTGGCCTGGGTTGAAGAAAGACATAGCTAACTATCTAGCTAAGTGCCTAGAGTGCCAACAAGTTAAGGCAGAACACCGGTATCCAGCAGGATTGTTACAACCCCTACCAATCCCAGAATGGAAATGGGAAACCATCTCCATGGATTTCATCACTGGACTACCAAGGTCTACCAAGAAAAATGATGCCATCATGGTCGTGGTGGACAAGCTGAGCAAGTCTGCTCATTTCACCCCTATCAAGTAAACTTGTAAGGCCATAGATATTGCCAACATCTTCATGAAAGAGATATTTAGACTGCATGGCATGCCCAAGGAAATTGTATCCGACCGAGATACCAAGTTCACTTCAAATTTTTGGAAATCCCTAATGGCTGGTTTGGAGACAAAATTGCTATTTAGTACAGCTTATCACCCTCAAACTGATGGAAAAATAGAAATATTAAACTAAATAGTAGAGGACATGCTAAGGATGCATGTAATGCATCAACCTAAGAAGTCGGAAGAAGTGGGAAGACTACCTACAATTGGTAGAGTTTTCCTACAACAATGGTTAACAAGAATCCTTGAAGATGAGCCCTTTTAAAGTCCTCTATGGTAGGCAGTGCAAGATTCCAATCAGATGGAGCAATCCAGTGGACATAATTACAATCGAAACCGACATGCTGAAATAAATGGAACAACAAGTGGTTCAGATAAGACAAAATCTGAATATTTCTTAGGATAGAAAGAAAAGTTACACCGACAAAAAGAGAACTCCCAGAGAGTTGAAGACCAGAGACCATGTCTATCTCAGAGTTAGACCCAGGAAGACTTCCCTGAGAATGGGAGCTTGTGCCAAATTAGCACCTCGGTATTGTGGACCCTTTGAAATATTAGATATATGTACATGATACTAATCATATAATTGACTGGTTTGTGATCCATGTGGAACCAGAGGGAGAATTCCTGCCAGAGCCCCAATGCATATTAGACAGGAAGGAAACCTCACTCAGGAACCGAACCATTGCACAGGTCAAGGTGTAATGAAAACATTTTGGCCCAGATGAGGCTACATGGGAAATGGAATATGCCATGAGATAGGCATATTCGATTTTTTTTACTTATGTACATACATATCATGTTGATAGATAGAACATCGAGGATGATGATTCCTTTAGGGGGGAGGGAATTGTAACACCCTATTTCCCCCAGTCTATAAATATAAATATATGGGCCGAGGAACTATGGAAAAATTAAAATTGTGAATGTTTTATTTGATGGACCTTGTGTAGAAGGTTGATGAATGGAAATTTTGATTATTTTAATAGAAAATGTTACGTGTTGCATGACTGCTGAAAGAGGGGATGTGCGTTAACCTCAGAAAGGTTGTGTTAACCTCCACTGAACTAGTACCATGCTGGAATTAATTTGCTCAGATCGGAAAAACCCTCTGACCAGGAATTAATTCCCATCAGGTTGGTAGGTGGGAAGGTCTCCTTAAGAGTTAATGAGGGATGGGGAAGATTTCCCATCGATAAGGCTTCCGGAACTGACCACGAACTAGGGGATTTGAGCCACACACAATCTTGCCAAGGAAGGAAAGTGGGGAAGCATGTTGAACAGGGGGAGATCTGTGAAGAATGCAGATATGGGAGCAGATCTCTCAGGTCCGAGGAACAATTGAAAGTGAAGACAGTCAGTTCTGATCACAGAAATTAGAGACTGAACTAGGATAAGGAGAGTAATCTTCGTTGAGATCTATTTTCTGTATTGGGAGAAAGAGAGTAATCTTCATCCCTAACTTGCATTGAGCTGGAAGTAAGAGATTGAATCTCGAAAGCATTGTGTCTTAAGCTTGGGTGTAGCCAGTGATAAATCCATGGGGAGTGACTGAGCCTATGGTTGGGTGGAAACGAGCACCCTTTTCAGCAGTCGCATCACACTCTATGGTTTTGATAAGTGTTTTCTTACCTTATGTTTTTGAATTGTAAATAATGGATGCATGCATATATTTACTTATCTATAAAGGGTTTTTTTTTTGTATTAAATGATTAAGTTAAGAATATGTGTCTATTTCCTTGAGAGCCTATAATTTTGCTTGGAGTCCCATGTGCCCCAAATTAATCACTCGAAGGCGTTTTCCCCAAGGAATTTCATCACAGTCCTAGAGTCGAGTGAGTACTTCCCTGAATGCGGATATTGAACCCCATAATACCTACGAGGATGGAGTCTATTAATCTCAAGAGAGGTAGGGAAGATATGCATAGGCTCTCTCTGTGTGGTAAGCAGAAACCCAAAACCACTTAAGTGCTAAACCTGATGAAGGAGCGCAATAGTTGCGTCGAATATCCCTCTATGTGTTAAGTCTAGGAGTAAGAGCTTAACGCTCTTAAGTCCTTCATAACTAACAAAGCTCGGGAGGGTTAGTGAGATTTAGGTATCAAAGGAGAAGGCCCTTTCAATTGAAAGATAGACGGATGATATTTGTTCACAAGGATCCAAGGTCTGTCACGACCGCTGGATTCAAAGAAGGAGAGCAGGTGTTAACACCTAGACTACTTTAGTCTTTGCAAATTTGCACATTAGGAGAATCACACGTTGGCACAACTAGACTCCCAAAACCAAAAGTTGCGATGCCATCGGGTCCGTCCATCAAGGAGTAAACATGGCGGGAGCTCAGCATTTTGCTGACTTGTAGAAAAATAAGGTCAAAGAACATAACTGTTCGAACTTGTGATTTGTGAAATTGCGATTTGATCATGGTCATCCATCAAGGAGGACACGTGGTAAAATCTCATCATTTTGCTGACTCACAGAGCAAGAAGGTCAAAGACATAATTGTTTGAACTCACGATTTGTGAAATAGTGATTTGAGTGGGGTCATCCATCAAGGAGGACACATGGCGGGAACTTAACATTTTGCTGACTTGCAGAGAAAGAAGGTCAAAGAACATAATTTTTTGAACTCACAATTTGATCGTGGTCATCCATCAAGGAGGACATGTGGCGAGAGCTCAACATTTCGTTGACTTGTATAGAAAGAAGGTCAAAGAACATAACTGTTCGAACTCACGATTTGTGAAACCGCTATTTAATCGTGGTTGTCCATCAAGGAGGACACATGCTGAGAGCTTAGCATTTCACTGACTCGTAGAGCAAGAAGGTCAAAGAAAATAACTGTTCAAACTCGTGATTTTTGAAATAATGATTTGATCATGGTCATCCATCAAGGAGGACACATGGCAAGAGCTCAACATTTCGCTAACTCGCAGGAGGGAAAGGTCAAAGAGGGAAGTTGTGAGAACTCACAACACATGAAATTCTGGCGTGCTTTGTAGTTAGGCCCTGGGTCATAATGAATGTTCACCTAGATGGAGGCCAAAGGGGGAGCTAAGGAACGCTAGCCCCTTTCGGAGCTCAGGAGTTGGAGGAGTTGGGGCGCCTTGCATCAAAAGCCCTGAAGTCGTGAAATGTGACACACCATTTAGGTTAAGCCTGTGGTCATGGGAATGGCCACATGAGCAGAAGAAGATAACGGTTGTTAGGCCCTTTTAGAACTCAGGAGTTGGGGAGTCAGGGGTGGCTCATACGTCGAAGTCCCAACATGCGAAGTCTCGAAACCCTTTTTCTGTAGGCATACGGTCACAGAACATGGTCACGTGGAGGTAAATCTCGTGCTTGGTGCTTAGCCACATAGGTAGAGTTTCATAAGAAAGACCTGTGGATTTTTTTAAATAGAGGTCCCAGCAAGGAATTGAAGAGTCACTCCAGATCAACAGGGTTAAGAACGATCCTTGACTAGGGGGTCGGACTGATCCCTTGATCTTCGAAAATTATGAACCATGAATGGAGTTTTTGTCCTTTAAGAAAAACAAAAGAAAAAATTGTTTTTCCCCGTCATCGATGTGTCACACTAAGACAGACCAAAGAACCATCCTCTGAGTAACTTGTTGAATTTGAGTAGACAGATTCAATGCATTCATTTAACAGAATTACAATATGATAGATTAATCAGATGTAGTAGTACTTCATGATAGTGCAGTGACATATGAGTCAAAATTATGGACAGTTGTGTAGAAGAGTCTTGAACAGTATGGACATATATGGATGTGAAATCAACTTTTATGAATGGGGAACTTGAAGAAGAAGTCTACATTGAACAACTGGTTTCTAGAGCATGGTACTCTAGAGTGGATAAATATCTACAGTAGGTAGGGTTCATAAACGAAAGTGCAGACAACAACCTCTACATCAAGGTAACTAAAGATGGTATTTTATTAATTGAAGTTTATATTGATGATATCATTTTTGGAAGTACTAATGACATGTTAAGATAGAAATTTGCAAAGGATGTGTAGAATGAATTTGAAATGTCATTACTTGGAGAACTATCCTTCTTTCTGGGTCTTCAGATACATCAAAGAAACCAAGGAATTTTTATTTCTCAAACTAAGTATATGAGAGAAATGCTAAAGAGGTTCGGAATGGAATATTTCAAAAGAGTTACCACTCCTTTGAAAACCAGTTGCAAGTTGAGAAAAGATGATGATTCAAATTCTATAGACCAGAGGCAATACAAGTCAATTATTGGTAGCTTACTATATGTGAAATCATCTAGGCCAGATGTAATGCATGCAGTTGAACTGGTGGCACGATTTCAAGAAGTACCAAAGGAATCACATATATTAGCAGTGAAGAAGATTTTTAGATATCTCAAAGGAACATAAGAGTTTGGATTATGGTATCCAAAAGGAAAGAATCTATCACTTATTGCCTACACAGATGTAGATTGGATAGGTTGCATTGATGACCAACGAATCACCAGTGGAGCAATGTTCTACTTGGGTGAGGTTTTAATATCTTGGCCAAGCAAGAAACAATCATCAATATCCTTATCTACAACCGATGTAGAGTATCTTGCAGTAGCAGGCTGTTGTACACAGGTTCTATGGATGAAACAAACTTTGACAGATATATAGATTGAGTATGATGATCCCATTCTAATCTATTTTGATAATACAAGTTCCATCAATATCTCAAAGAACCCGGTGATGCAATCCAAAATGAAGGACATTCCAATCAAGTATCACTTTCTATGGGAACAGGTTGCAGAGAAGAACATCAGAGTTGAATATGTGGGCACAAACGAACAAGTGGCAAACATCTTTACAAAACCGCTTCCACGGAAAGCCTATGAGTATCTACGCCAGAGACTCAGAGTAATTTCTACTCCAAAATGAATGCTTATCTTATATGTCTTATATTTACAAGAGGAAGCACCATAAAGAGGACAATTTAGGTTGGAAGATTAGTTTCAGGAAGAGTTCAGTCAGGGGGAGTATCCCCAAGGAAAGTTTTATTAGGTAGAGCAGCCCCTGATGGAAAGATACCTTTTCCATTGATGACAAAGGGGGAGAGATTTATCAGATGCAAAGATAAATTCTTGGAGAAATAGCACAGAGGCATGGTTCCAAGGGGAGCGATGGTCACAGGGGGAGCATGAGTGATATGAATTTAGTATTGCATCAGAGTGTTTCCATCAATGGAAAAGGGGGATATTGTTGATTATTTGTGTTGGTTGTCATTCATGTCAACCCTTGAAGAAAGTTCGGTAGAAAATTCTGGTAGCACAAAGGTTTGGATAATGGACCCAATCTTTTTTGATGGATAATGGTATGATTTTTGATATATTTTAAGCTAAGACTATTCCATATGGATAGTACATGTCATTCCATTTTCAGTGGTATGTGGAACATCACATAACTCCTCACGGTTAGAGAGTTATGAACATCTGAAGTTGGAGAAAGGTTTGGGTAATGGAACCAAGTTTGTTTGATGGATAATGTTATGAGTTTTGATATATTTGCGGGTACGAATATTCTATATGTATATCACATGTCATGCCATTTTCGGTGGTATGTGGAATGTCACATAACTCATCACGGTTAGAGAGTTATGGCCATGTGAAGTTGGAGAACCCTCATGAGTCATCTAGAATCCCCAAAAGGTCAAAGTAGTCAAAGTGGTTTAAGAGATTTTAGAAGGTAAATAATAAAGTGAAGTGATGAGTGTACTATACATCAAAGAGAATAAAAAAAAAATTATTTAAATAATAAAGTTAATGGAGAAATTACTAAGTGGACAAGTGGTTAGATGTGGGTTAGCCCTAAAATAAGGAAAGTGGTTTAAGATGGTTAGAAGGTAACCCCTTGTGGTAAAGTGAAGTGATGAGTGTGTTAGTGCTCTATAATTTGCCTAAGGCTGTGGAGGCAATCACAGAGGTAACCTTGAACCGCTTGGAGTCTTGGATCTAGCCCTCCAAAACTCAGAGAGGGATATCTCTTTTCAATTTAACTTGGTTTGTATGGGATGGATTTTAGGCTAGCTATGAAAGTATGGGGTTTTGATTTTTAATTGGTTGTTTTGGGACAACAAGGAGGGCCATTGGGAAAATGGGGTCTGCACTTGAATATGTGTTTCATTCTCAGATCTGGACAAAGTTCTTACACAGGGAAAGGTAGTGGAAATGTTGGATCGAAATAAGTTTTGATGATGTTGATTTGAGGAAGAAATAGGGGAGGAAAAAGTCAGGCAAAGATGCAGCTAAGAATTCCTAAGCTGGGCTCTTTAGATGAATAACATAAATATTATCAAAAGGACAGATGCAGAGTATCTGCCAATAAATTCTTCTCTGTGTACTATCTTCTGATAATAAGAATTGAAAAACAATTGGAAAGATGACAGGAAAATACTTTAACAGAGGAAAAATGCCACCAATATATCCACAGAGGAATCCTATAAAAAACATGTCCTTTACTGATCAGTCTTTTAATGATTACAGAGAAAAGTATTCTGGCCAAGAACACCCCACAGTCAGTAAAATAAAACACCTCTCATAGGTCCAACCAAATGGAAAAACACTCCATAGGTCAAAACCTCTCTCACTCAGCCCCAGTCAAACCCTCTGTTAGTCTTTTACAGGTCTATAAATAATAAAAAACTCTCAGTCCTCCCACACTCAAGCTCATAACTCTGCTTTCTAAAAATAGAAAAGAAGTTACAATCATGCATGACATCTGTAATCGTCTCCTAAAACAAACCACCAGTAATTTAAATGGAAACTAATTTTGGTAACAGTTTGCTTTGGTTGTCCTGAATTTGCTGAAGGTTGTTAGGATTTGCTGACAGCTAGAGAATCGATGCTCCAACTACTGCCTGAAATATAGGAAACTATGCCACTTGTGATCTAACTGCCAGGTGTTCTCTGTAAATAAACTCATTGTTTGCCATATGTTTGAGCCGCTGATAGTATGAATCCAGTCTACTATTTTCTGTCTATGGCTATCTTCAACTAGAAAAAAAATTATAAAATAAGTTTCCAAACGAACTATGCGGTCTCTTTGACACTGATTTGCCTTTAAACTGAGAATTTTGAACTGCTCCAGAGTCGGCTCTTTCATCATACTTAGTTTGTTGTCTTGGTGTTTCCTTTACTTCTCTTAATTCTTTATGATCAGAAGGGTTCCAATCCCTTCTTCACCGAGTTTCATGGGACTTAATAGGTTGTTCATTGACCTCTGAGTGATTCAAAACTAAAACTGATGCTCCATTGTCACCTTTAGACTTTGTTTCTGCATCAACATTCCTTTTAGTCTGTTTCTCAGAGCTCCTTTTCACTCACTCCTCAGAACTAACTTTTGCTTGCTCATTTACATCAACTGGTTCTGATGATTATGAAGATGCCAAGTACAGATTTATGTTGGATGCAATGTGGTCCCATAGCTAAAGGGTCTCTGACAGGATGAGTGGTTGTTGACAAATTAGCAATCTTGATAATTAACTGAAATTCAGCCCTTTGAGATAGAAACTTGCACGAAGACATGAAATGTTGCAGTCCTGGTCAATAACAGGCAAAGACAATCCTTCGATACTCCATAATATGATCACTTGGAAAAGGCCAATGAGAGTGTGTTGACCCAGTGTCATGGTTTTCAATAAAAGTTACAGCCCTTGATGGCCACCAGCCAAGCACTCCAGAGGATTTTCTTTGCGATCACATAAACACCACCACTCTCCTTTGACTGCTTCCTGAAGAAAACCCTTTGTTGTAAAATCAAATGTCACAGAGAGGCCACCAGTACCATTTTGGACCAATGAATATCCTTGTTTGCATTTTACCACCGGTCTGATCGTTATACATATGCTCTTTTCCCCATTGTTGGTAGCCACAACTTTTAAACTGTTCAGTGATATACTCAATAGTGATAGGTCTGAAAGTGTAGCGTCACCAACAAGGCCATGGGCGGCAATTTCTTTTCCAAGTGCGCATTCACAAAGTTGGCCCGGTGTTTGTCTGGAAGGAAATGGCATGTGGATTGATGATTATATCAAGAATAAACCCTTCTTTTGTGAAAGGCATATTTTCCTATTCTTCTATAAAACCCACAACTCCTTTCTGTCCATGCATGCTCGAAAATTTATCTCCAAAAGACGAAGATCTTACCTCTCTGAATCTTACCCTGGCAATTTTTCTCCCATCATCATTAGTTGCCAGAACAACCTGCTCAACCCTTCCCTTTTCGGTGCGCTTTAACTTAAGGCTGAGATTTGCATCAGATGGCTATGAACCCACCTTCCCAATCAAAATATCACCACTGAAGAAATTTGAGTCAATGTCTGGAAGTCCATTTGTATGAATCTTATCTACTTTCAAATTTTCTGCTAGAGGCTTCCCAAAATTTACTTCTAGTCTTGAAGAAGAAGCATTGTTTAAAACGATTTTCATCGTGTTCTGTCTCAGATACGAAACTATGAAAATGCATTGATTGGAACAGTCCACGGTCTATTGAAGCATGGTTAGTGACCAGAGAGTCTTCCAGGTTATATCCATAATGAACATTGACAGCAACTACTGCATTTTGACCATTAGATAATTGCACCTTATTGAGGCATTCAGATGACATAGTCTTAAAAAAAGGTTTCTGAGGATAAAATAACTGATGAACAGTTGTGTCACATCTACCACTATCATATATTTCACATGAAATGTTCTCTGTCTATCCATTCATCAACATTTGGACAGAGCATTGGTATAACCTTTGAACTTTTGAGCACTTCAAATATTTATCTAATACTTTGACACGATACACCTGCTAAACCCGGCAGTTGACACTTTCCTCTACTGGTACCTGGGTGTTCTCATCGCATACTCTGTGTTTTTTATTTTTGAAGTTTTGGGAGTTAATCCCACATGCATGCGGTAACTTGAACATGTGGCGTTTATATGAGCCAATAGTCACATGTTGTCTCGATGAAATGAGCCCGAGTTTGGGCTTTGGAGTTTGGTGTTTGCGCCGGTGCTGGATTGTTTTTTTGCTGGTGGTGCATAAAATAGCACTTACCCTCGGTGTTGATTATTCAAAGGTTGGCCCTAGGCCAATATTATTTTTTTGGAAAAATATTTGTCAATTTTTTTATAAAACTCTGCATAAAGGCAAAGGTTGAGGGGCCAATTTTTTGCTAAATTCACCAAACATAGATTATAAAAACCCAAATTAGGCTAATAAAATCAACTTGGCATTTACCCCCAAGAGTCAAATTTTTCCATTTCAAAACACTTCACAATTTTTTGCTGAAAATGCACCGGAACTCTCTTTGAAGCTCGCGTGCAGGTACTCATTTTATGCTTGGTCAGTGTCGAGCACTTTCTACCGCCTTCGCCATGCGTCATGAGAAAACACATAACGCCTGAAATAGATAGATATTATTCAGGAAACTGATTCCCCTATTATATAAGGTTCTAACATAGGCTCCACCTGGGGAAGATAGCTCCAAAGGAGATGTCTAGAACCGCTGAACTCTGAATTTCGCTGACCAGCTGATCATTGGGCTACCCCCAGACTGTAAACTGAAAATAAAA
>JZKD02S2393928.1:65056-91604 GCA_000966675.3 Picea glauca
TATGATTTATCATTTGTTCATTATTTATTTACTCTGCAACTATTGGATGATAATGTTACATTGATATAACAGTTGCATTTTATGGTGAAAAAGGATTAAATTTATCTATTACTGATTCACCGCCCCTCTCAGTAATCCAACAATTACAACTACATGGACTGCATGTGGATGGAAAAATCATGCGAGACTGACAATCAATAGAGTGAGTGGAGCAGAATGGAAAGGGATCGAGTGCCAGTGTAGAGAAGGATATAAATTTCATAAAGTTGGCTTAGGTTGATGGAAAATTAGTCTGGATTGTTGGTTTTCATTTATGTCAACCCTTGGAGAGTGATATTGTAGATCGATGTCAACCCTTAGTGATTGATGTCAACCCTTGGAGAAGTCCGATAGCAAATTCTGGTAGCATAAAGACATGGGTAAGGGACCCAAGTTTGTTTGAGGTATAAAGACATGAAGATCAATGAATTTATAGGTAATAATATTCTAAATGGATAGTATATGTCATGCCATTTCCGGTGATATGTGAAACGTCACATAACTCCTCACGGTTAGAGAGTTATGGCCATGCAAAGTTGGAGAACCCTCATGAGTTATATCTATAATCCCCTAGAAGGTAAAGCAGTCAATTATTCTAGAAGCTCCTAGAAGAAGTGTACTAGACAAAATGATGACACCTAGGAGTTAATCATGGGTATGGATTTTGCATTAAGAAAATAATTAAAAATAAATTAGTTGTAACAAGAGGTTGTGAGTAAAGAGAAATTATTTAAATAATAAAGTAGTCAATGTGGTTGCAAAGAGAAATTATTTAAATAATAAAGTGATTTCAACAAGAAGTGATGAGTTTACTATTTATGATAAGTCAAAGTGGTTTCAAGATAAATTATTTAAATATTAAAGTTAGTTGCAACTAGATGTGGAGGACTTACTATTTGTGGATAAGGTAGTTATAAGTGGGCAAGTGGTTAGAAGTGGGTTAGCCCCAAAAGAAAGAAGTTGGGTTAAGTTCATTAGAAGGTAACCCCTTGAAGAAGCTACATGAAAGTACAAATAAGAGAAAGGCTCTCCTATTAGCACCTATTGAATATTATTGAATATCTATTTGGTAAAAGGTTTATTGTACATACACATTGATACATCAAGTTATGCAATATTGACAAAGTGAAAGAGGATTAATGATGAAAGTTTCAGAGTTGTAGAGCTACTGAAAAAACCCTATTTTCTGAGGAATACTCGGGCTAACAGTATAATTGGGTGTGTATGTACGCAGGATGATAGTATAATAGGGTGTGTACATGAGCGTAAAGCCATAAAAACTTGATAATATGAAGATGCCAAGTCTCTAGATTCTGAAAGAAAGCTCCTAGGAAGGTCTACAGTGATCAGGTACATCAGATCTATCCACTGGTTCAAAAGGTATGTCTTATTTCTATGAGTAGTTGGATTTTTTTGTATACATGAGAATTTTTTATGGGGATTTGAGGATTTTCCCTTTAGAGATTATTGGATGAATGGGACTTAATGTATAATTCAGATCTACAGAAACACGGTGCTAGTATAATCAATATTTATGATTGATACATCTTCGAGTGTTAAGACATAGCTAGTATTCCTTGGTACATGGTTGAGGGTTTTTGGTTGTGTTGTGTTAGTGAAGTTGTTGGTTATTTTGATGTAGATCTAGTGTAGTACATGGCTAGTATGGTGTATCTTATGGTACATTGTGAAAAGATTTTGTTAGTGGTCTTGATATATGGTTGGTACACACTTGAGGCTACATAATAGTGAGGTTTTGGCACATGTTTTGATGTAATGGTTTATGGTATTTGGATCATGTCTTGTGTGATGTATTGATAGAGGAATTTTGTTGGTTACATTAGTATATCTCTTTGGTATATGGTTGATATACATGTTGGGACATATAGTTGATGAGTTGGAACATACATGAGGTGTATGGTATGGTGATGTTGGTACATCTTGATGAGTCATAGTTTGAATTGTTGATGCATGATTAGCACATGTGTGGTGTATTGTTGGAGGTACTTTCTAGTAGTATTGGTGACACGTGATTGGTACATGGTTGATGCATGCTTAGAGGCACTTTCTAGTAGTATTGTTTGACACATGGTATATGGATGATGTGGCATAGATATCATGATATATTAGTAAAAGAAAATCTTGGTCTTGGTGATGGTTATGAGGTATTGTGATGTGCATAGTTGATGCACTTGTGATGGTACATGTTGTGTGAGTGATTGATGTACATGGTTTATAGTACAAGTTGATAGGTACATGTTGGGACAAGTTGTAGGTTGATGTGCTAGAGGGAGAAAAGGGTCTGAGTTTCAGAAAAATGAGAATCCTAGCTCTCAGAAGGTGTACCTAGGCTGCAATATAGAAAGTTCACATACATATGCAGGTTGCAGTATAGACAGGGCACATACATTCACGCGATGCAGTAAATATCGGTCATGTACTTGCTGGTTTTTGTTGGTGTAGGAAGGGTATAGGTACATGTTGGTTACATGATAGTGACACATGTTGGTTACATGTTATTGAAATAGATTGGTACAGGTTTATAGTGGTATATCTCACAGTGATAGTGTGATAGTTGTTTCATCATTTTACTTATATTTCAGGGTGGCAGGACAAGGAAAGGATAGGTGTTTGTAGCCACCTTTTGATTGTAGCTGGAGAAAATAGGGGGTTGTAGCCTCCTTCTGGTTGTAGCCATAGAATTGGGGAGTTGTAGCTTCCCTCAGGTTGTAGCCTGAAAATAGGGGGTCAGAGCATCCTTCCAGTTGTAGGTGGAATATTGGAAGTTGGTTCTTCCTTGAATGTAATTCTTAAATACATATAAGAAAATCATTTTGTGGTTTTCTCTCGCATTGGGTTTCCATGTAAAATATTGGTGTACTGGGCATTGTGTGGATGCATCTCTTATTGTTTATTATGCATTAATGGATGTTAATTTTATATGATGCAATAACATATTAATGATGAATTGATGAACATTGTTGAATAAAGGAATATGCATGATGGTTAAAAGGATTAATAAGTGGTATAAATTTCTCATTATTGATTCACCTCTCCTCTTAGTAACCCAACAATTGGTATCTGAGCATGTTCCTTCAGGAAATAGTTTAACCACTGGAAGAAGATCATGGATTTTTCTGAGAATGGAGTACCATTGTTTAATGGTCAAAATGGTTTAAAGTATGATATATGGAGTAGAAGGATGAAATTATTTTTGGAGGAACAAGGATATGGTATTTGGAAATCAGTTGTTATAGGATATGATAGTTCAAAGAAAGAAAAAATTGCGGCCAAGAAGGAATTGAAACAAAATAAAAAAATTGTAATGGATTTTATTTTGGAAGGTATATATGATTCAATTAAGGACAAGGTGGGTAAATGTTCATCAGCTAAATAAATTTTGGATAAGTTACATAATATCTATTATTCACCCATCACAGAGTCAGAAAATGTCAAAGAAGATGCATGTGCATATAAAGAGGAAATATGTTCATCATGTCAGATAGATTCAGAAGAAAAAGAGTACATAATCAACAGAAGTATGTTGTTTCATTTTAATTGTGAAAAATGTGAACATCTTGAAATTAAATGCCCTGAAGGTAATGAGAAAGAAAATCCATTTGAAATAGAAGACAATTATGAAGTAGAATTGATCAATTCTTTAAATGATCTAAAGAAAGAAAGAGAAGAAAACAAGTCACTCAAGAAAGAATTGGTGAAACAAAAGGAAGGTGTTCAAGGTTCCAAAGAAGCTCAACAAGTCATCAAGAATTTAAGAGTTGAACTAGAAGAGGCCATAAGAATTGAAGAAACTCTAGAATATCAAAAGAAATGTTTAGAAGCTAACATAGTAGCACAAAAGGAAGATGCATAAAAGAGAGAAACGTTACTGACAACTCATCTCAAGGACAGAACCGATGACTTAAACCATCTTGAGGAAGATTTTGGTCAAGAAGAGAGAAGACTCGAAGAAAAAACAATTACATTGAAAATTCAACTTGAAGAGGCAAAGAGAACAAAAAAAGTCATGAAGTCTCAGATAATGAAGAAAAAATAAGCGGTTGAGAAGCTTGAAGAAGAAGTTTTCACACTAAGAGTCAAAGTCGTCAAGCTCAACAAGAATGTCGAAGATACATAAACATCTACATCAACAGTAGAGAATGAAGAGAAGCACTCTAGGTTGCTAGAAAAGAAGAATGAAGAAAATAACAAGAGTTATGCAAAATTACTCAAAGGGAGGAATCATGGTCAACTAGAATCTAAGAAAAGTAATAAAGATAAATCTTCAAGAAGACCATCCATGTTCAAGCCACAAAGAAGCTTCAATAATGATCATGATCAGTCAAGGTAGGAATTCAGAAGGACTACACCACAAACAAGATCATTCACTCCTAGGTATGTAAATTTCTTTTATGGACATTTTTTATTGTACTAACTTTGGGCATAAGGTTGCAAGTTGCGGGGATTATAAAAGAAATGTTCAGGAAATAAATTCTTATGTGGCCCCACATAACATTGAATGTTACAAATGACATAACTATGGACACATTGATCGTGATTGTAGAAGCATGATCGATACTTCCATGAAATAGAACATTGATATTAGCTATAATAAAATATGTATAAGAAAATAGGAAGAACAAGTGAACAAAGACCAGGTCCTAGAGATCGCAACATTGACATTAAAACAAGATGAAGATGAATCTACAAAGAAAGACTAGGTCCTAGAGATCACAAGATTGAGAATAAAATGAGATCAAGAGATTGTACTTTTAGGTATTGTAGTGAAAGATGAATCCATAGATAGAAAGAAAGAAGTCATAGTTTAGAGAGATGATGAATCTACCAATGAAGATGATGATGACTCTGTATCAGAGCATGAATTGTTATGAGCCAGCCGACTTAGAGACTACCAGGTAATATGAATATTATATAGAGGGATTCTATTCGGTAGCTGAGACAGTCCAAAGAATCATCCTTCTAGTAGCTTGCAGATTTTGAGTAGACAGATTCAGAGCAGTCAGTTAGCGGAAGTACCTTATGATATATTGATGAGTTGCAGTAGTGAAGACTTCATGATAGTACGATGACAAATGAGTCAACATTATGGATATTTGTGTAGCAAAGTCTTGGATAGTATGGATAGAGATGGATTAGTAAGAACACTTATTAGGTTTGGACAGATATATGACGGTGGACAAGAGCATGGATTGATAGATTGGTTTAGAGAGTGGTTCATAGGCAAAGGAACATTATCATAATGGATGATAATTACACAGGAATATTTGAATTATTATTCTTGAATTATTTTCATATTTGTCAGTTGATTACATAATGAAACACCAATGGACAATAACTCCAAAAGGCAGTAGGTACATCAAGACTTATATTTTTATACACAACATCTTGCAGAGAAGTCAAGAGCGAGAAATATAACCAAAAATATAGGTAGAAATATCATTCAAAGAATTTTTTGGACAAAGAGGTAAGAATAGAGGTATGATTCTAGGGGAAGAGATTCATCAGATGTAGGTAGAGAGTTAAATGCTTGGAGAGAGAGAACGTAGGCATGTTTCCAGGGGGAGTCATTGTCACAAAGGAAGCATGAGCTATATGACTTCAGTGTTTGATCAGAATGATACCATTTGTCAAAGGGGGATACATCATTCATATGAAGGGAGAGACAGTAATCAGAGACTTAGAAACACAGAGAAATATCAAAATCATTTAGACAGGGAGAGCATCCCCAAGGAGAGTTCATTCATGGGGAGCATCCCCAAAGGGAGATACCCTTTGCCATTGATGTCAAAAGGGGAGAGATAGAAAAATTGATGAGGATTTTAAGCATGAATGTTATCATGACTAAGTGTTTCCATCAATGTTGGTGTTTCCATAAATGCCAAATGGGGAGATTCTCAGACAATTGGCTTAGTTTGATGGAAATTTGGTCTATATTGTTGGTTGTCATTGATATCAACCCTTGGAGAGTGATATTGTATATTGATGTCAACCCTTAGTGATTGATGTCAAGCCTTGGATAAGTTCGGTAATGAATTATAGTAGCATGAAGGCATGGGTAAGGGACCCAAGTTTATTTGAGGTATAAAGGCATGAATATCAATGAATTTACAAGTATTACTATTCTAGATGGAAAGTACATGGCATGCCATTTCAGGTGATATGTGGAACATCACATAAATCCTCACAGTTAGAGATTTATGGCCATGTAAAGTTGGATAACCCTCATGAGTTATCTAGAAGCCCCTAGAAGGTCAAATAATTCAATTATTCTAGAAGCTCCTAAAAGAAGTGTACTAGTCAAATTGATGATAACTAGGAGTTAATCATGGGTATGGTTGTTGCATTAAGAAAATAATTAAAAATAAATAAGTTGCAACAAGAGGTTGTGAGTAAAAAGAAATTATTTAAATAATAAAGTAGTCAAAGTGGTTGCAAAGAGAAATTATTTAAATAATAAAGTGGTTGCAACAAGAAGTGGTGAGTTTACTATTTATGGATAAGTCAAAGTGGTTGCAAGAGAAATTATTTAAATAATAAAGTTATCTGCAACTAGATGTGGAGAACTTACTATTTGTGGATAAGGTAGTTATAAGTGGAAAAGTGGTTAGAAGTGGGTTAGCCACAAAAAGAAGGAAGTGGGGTTAATTTGGATAGAAGGTAACCCCTTGAGGAAGTTACATGAATGTATAAATAAGAGAGAAAGTCTCTCCTATTAGCACCTATTGAATATTATTGAATAATTATTTGGTAAAAGGTCTATTGCAAGTACACATTGATACATCAAGTTACGCAATATTGAGGAAGTGAAAGAGGATTGACGACAAAATTTTTGGAGTTGCAAAACCATTGAAAAAACCCTATTTTCTAAGGCATACATAGGATAATAGTACAATAGGGTGCGTAAATACCCGGGCTAACAATATAATAGGGTGCATATGTACGCGTGCTGACAATATAATAGGGTGTGTATATGAGGGTAAATACATAAAAACTTGAGAAGATGAAGATGACAGGTCTACAATGATTAGGTACATCAGATATATCCATTGGTTCAAAAGGTATGTATTATTTCTATGAGAATTTGGATTTTATTGTATACATGAGAAATGTTTATGGGGGTTTGAGGATTTTCCCTGGAGATATTATTGGCTGCATGGGACTTACTGTATAAKTCAGATCTACAAAAACACAGTGGTGGTATAATCAATATTTATCATTGATACATCTTYGAGTGTTGAGACATAGCTRGTATTCCTTGATACATGGTTGGGKKTTTYTTTATTGTGATGTGTTAGTGGAGTTGTTGGTTAGTTTGAGGCAGATCTGGTGTAGYACATGGATGGTACATGSATGAGTGTTATTGGTGTATCTTATGGTACATTGTGAGAGGATTTTGGTAGTGGTATTGATATATGATTGGTACACACTTGAGACTACATAACAGTGAGGTTTTGGCACATGTTTTTATGTAAGGGTTTATCGTATTTGTATCATGTAGTGTGTGATGTATTGATATAGGAATTGTTTTGGTTACATTGGTATATCTCTTTGGTATATGGTTGAGATACATGTTGGGACATATATTTGATGATTTGGCACATACATGAGGTGTATGGTATAGTGATGTTGGTACATCTTGATGAGTCATAGTTTGACTTGTTGATGCATGATTATCACATGTGTGGTGTATTGTTAGAGGTACTTGCTAGTAGTATTGGTGACACAATATTGGTACATGGTTGGTACATGTTTAGAGGCACTTGCTAGTAGTATTGTTTGACACATGGTAAATGGATGATGTGGCATATATATCTTTATATATTAGTAAAATCACATCTTGGTCTTGGTGATGGTTATGAGGTATTGTGATGTGCATAGTTGATGCACCTGTAATGGGACAGGTTGTGTGGGTGATTGATGTACATGGTTGATAGTACATGCTGATAGGTACAGGTTGGGATAGGTTGCAGGTTGATGTGCCAGGGGTAGCAAAGGGTCTGAGTTTCAGAAAAGTGGGAATCCTAGCTCTCAGAAGGTGTACCCAGGTTGTATTATAGAAAGGCTGCATACATACATGGGCTGCAGTATAGATAGGGCATGTACATACACGAGGTGCAGTAATGATCAGTCACATACCTATTGGTTTTTGTTGGTGCAGGAAGGGTAATAGTATAGGTTGTTTACAATACAGTGGCATAGGTTGGTTACAGGTTATTGGCACATATTGGTACATGTGTACAGTGGTATATCTCACAGTGACAATGTGATAGTGGTTTCATCATTTTAGTTATACTTCATACCAATAGGATGGGGCAAGGATATGTGGTTGTAGCCAAAGAACATAGGGGGTTATAGCCTCCTTCTAGTTGTATCCATAGAATTGGGGAGTTGTAGCTTCCCTCGGGTTGGAGCCTGAAAATAGGGGGTCAGAGCCTCCTTCAAGTTGCAGCTGGAAAATTGGAAGTTGGTTCTTCCTTGACTGTAATTCTTAAAGACAAATACGAACATAATTATTTCGATTTCTCCTGCATTGGTTTTTTTTATTATTTTGGTTGGTTGTCATTGAGGTCAACCCTTGAAGAAAGTCTATTAGTGGATTCCAATAGCACAAAGGTTTGGGTAATGGACCCAATTTTGTTTGATGTATAACGATATGCATTTTGATATATTTGAATGTAATACCATTCTGGATTGATAGTACATGCCATGCCATTTCCGATGGTATGTGTAACGTCACATAACTCCTCACGGTTATAGAGTTATGTCCATGTGAAGTTGGAGAACCCTCATGTGTCATCTAGAAGCCCCAAAAGGTCAAAGTAGTCAAAGTGGTTGCAAAGAATAAATTATTTAAATAATAAAGTGAAGTGATGAGTCTACTATAAGTCAAAGTGGATACAAAATAAATTATTTAAATAATAAAGTTAATGGAGAAATTACTAAGTAGACAAGTGGTTAGAAGTGGGTTATCCCTAAAATAAGGAAAGTGATTTACGAGATTTTAGAAGGTAAATAATAAAGTGAAGTGATGAGTGTACTATAGGTCAAAGTGGATAAAAAAGAAATTATTTAAATAATAAATTTAATGAAAAAATTACTAAGTATACAAGTGGTTAGAAGTGGGTTAACCCTAAAATAAGGAAAGTGGGTTAAGATGGTTAAAAGGTAACCCCTTGAGGAAGCTACATGAAAGTATAAATAAGAGGCAAGGATATCTCATTTTAATCACAATTGAGAATATTGAATATCTACAAGTGACTGAGGTAATCAAAGGATATCTAAGTCTAATTTCAGAGGGAAGATGAAGTAAACAAGGTTGAAATTCAAGGGAGGATAAATTGTTTTGATGATTCTTTCTAAGGTATGTTATTTACAGGTCATCTCACCATTTTCGCAATAAATGTATTTAGAGAATGATTCAGACTGTGAAATTGGGAGGTCATTGAGGAAACATTTCCAAGTATCCATGATAACAATTTTAGCATGTGGTTCATTTTATTTTTGGAGTTACACTCCGTGGAAAATAGGGTTTGTGGCTAGTCCTGAAACTAGTCTAAAACAAGTGTTTCGGGTAAAAAAGTCATAACTTCTTCATAACAGATCCAAATTCAGTAATACCAAATGTATTGGTTAGAGTACAGTCTTTAGTATTCTTTGTACAATTTTTCAGATCCACAAAACAAATATTCGGTGTGAGGCACGCTCTACAAGTTCTCTCTCTAGAATAAGCCATAATTCAACAAGGTATGCCATTTTTGTTATAACTCCTTTTCTGAGAGGTTCCAAGTTGTGAAACCTGGAGGAATTGCATAACAAACACTGAAGAAAATTGTGTACTATTTTCAGATCTTTATTCATTACAGGTACATAGTTATGATTATTTCAAGTTAGGGTTGTTGACTAATCCAAAATTAGTCATGTAAGTCTAAAGTAAAGTTTGATGAAAATGTTAGTCTCTTGTTGTTAAAGTTAAAGAAGGTTTGCAGGTATGTGATC
The DNA here is from genome assembly GCA_000966675.3 of Picea glauca. NCBI lineage: Eukaryota > Viridiplantae > Streptophyta > Pinopsida > Pinales > Pinaceae > Picea > Picea glauca. The sequence continues at coordinate 75,113 of JZKD02S2393928.1, forward strand.
ATATACACCAGGTCTATTACATAATTACAAATCAGATTTGCATGATGAAATTGATGAGGGATTTTGGTTGAGGTACATGTTGGGTACATGGTTGAGACAAGTAGTTGACGAGTTGGCACCTACATGGGGTGTATATTTGATGATGTTGATACATCTTAATGAGTCATAGTTTATGTGTATTTTGATGCAGAAGCATCACAAGGGTGTGCAAGCATAGCCAACAGCAAACCAATGCGGAGATAAGAGACAGTTGGAAAAGCACCGAGCACATTTTTTGAAAATGTTTTGAAATATTAATGAAGTCACTAAGTGGAGGCATGCTTGTATTATTGTAAAAGGACCTTGAGCAATCTGCTCTCATCCATAGTAGATAGGAGCCTTTATGTGTAATGAATGTAGGTAGATAGAATTTAATGCTTAGATTAGACATTTTTAAAGCACAAGAGGGAAATGGGATATAGACAACCTCATTGTATAGTTGTAAGATTATTATGAGCATAGAGCATAGAGAAGAGAGTAGAGTGTTGTAGTTGAAAACACCCATGTACAGATATTTGTGTTTCAGGATTAATCTATAAGTGCAGACACAAACCGATCTCCCTAGATCCACCTGGATCTAGAACAAAGCAGGACAGAATAATACTCTTTCCCTAGATTTAGACTATTGAATGAACTAAGAAGCAAGAATCATGAACATACCTTATGAACGCTTCCTTGGGTCTTTGTTGTTCCAGCTTCGCTCCAATACTCTTGCACTGTTCAGATTACAATAGTACAAACCAATCGAAGTGAAGATAATTCAATATATTCAATAATCCATCTATGCATATGATCAAGGAGTTATGCAATAAAGTGACATTAGCTTTATGGGAAAGGGACATATTACTGTATTAAATTGATAAAAAGTAAGACTTACAACCTAAGCCTTGATGTTTCAAACCTCCTTTCGAGGGCTCCTAGCTCTGACACACACACTTTTTCATGCATGAAGAATATCAATCACTTTTGATAACCTTGCTGGTGTTTCTAGCTGTTGTAGCATCAATCCTTCATACAATTCTTACACTAATTCTCCAATAAATCTCTTGCTAGTTTGCTTCTAACCTTTCCCATGAGAAACCCATCAATTTATAAGAGAGAATGGATTAGTTACTAGGATAGGAATGATCCCAAAATATCAAGAAAGCCAGTACTTAGATAACCATTCGAATGCCATCTCATCTTTCTAGAAGATTCCCTTCTAGAAGGTTCGAGAATTTATCTTTTTCCCTTCTTTAGAAAGGGTTCGCACCCTAACAGTTAGGCACAGTGCGAACTTCTCGCACCCTGTCTTAAGGAAGCCTACGAGAATTAGGCATTCTCGCAAGCAAATGTTTGGTAGCCTGCGAACCTTCCTCAAAACTGTGATTTTTGGAAAGAGATAAAGGCAACTTTTCTCTGGAGAAAGTTCTAATGAAGAGCTTGAATCATGATGACCAAAATCATGGATAACAATTTGAATTAGTAGAAAGAGCTTCGATTCAAATTCATGGTGTCGTATTTGTTCTCTATGTATGCATGTTGAATGTTATGCTCATAGATGTTTACTTTCTGTTATACATTTGATTTATATGCTGTGTATATGATTTCACGCTTTGTGTTTGAAGTCTGAGAGAGAGTAAGGAATGAGTTTCAGTTGTTTCTCTATCTGAGCAAGAGTTCCTGCAAGGAGTGCGTTGACAAGAGTTTAGAGTTTTATCCTTGAAAGCTCAGGAGGGTTAACGTTGTTCTCATTTCCTCAGAAGTGCAAGTTAAGCACAGGAGTCATGCAAGGTGTGCGTGGGCCGAGTAAAGTCTCAGGGTTTGCGAACCTGAGAAATTGTTGAAGGAACACTGCTGCAGGGAGTGCGCAGAGTCGAAGGACTTCAATTCTTTGAAGTAATTGAAGGATTCGCCACAAGGAGTGCATGTGGGAGTCTTCTTTAAGACTCGGAGTTGGAGAAAGCTTAGGAGGGATAGAGTCTTCGCAATTGTTGAAGAAAATCATAGAAGGTTGGTGCCTTGAGGCATTGAAAGGAGGCGTCACAAGTTTGTGTTGCAGGTGGTTAAGTTCTGTGGTAAATTTTTTTGTTTAAGAGTGCAGAAGTTCTTGAAGGGAGAAGAAGACGATCGAGATTCTCCATATAGAATTCGTGAAGTCCCAGGAGTTGTCAGATCTTGCGGAGGAGCAAGGAGGTTACAGTGGTCATTTTTTGTAAGCAGAAGCTCAGGAGAGAGAGAGTCATTGATCAAGATCAACGTGGACCATTGGATCTACCCCTGAAAGTTCATTTTGGGAATTTGTGGGTGTAAGGACCGAAGCTTCAACATTTGGATTCGCAAAATTGTGAAGTCCGAGGTTGGCCCGTGGAAGAGACAGGTGGACATGTGTCTTTTGTTGAAAGAAGTCAATACCCCGTTGACCTCTCATGTCTCGGGGATTCATGAAACAAGAGATGGGAGTTTGACATTGAACCTCACGAAGCGACGAGAAACAAAAAGTGCTAGAGTTAGGCCTAGTCGGTGGTCACGTGCAAAGGGCACTGACAAGATAAGGAGCATGCCTGTATCGGCATTTCGGGTATCGCAAGATTTTGAAGTAAGAGTTGGGAGTTTCGACTCATGAACTCGTGAGTGGCGAGTTGTGACAAGTGTTTAGGCACATCGAAAGTTCGGGTCTTGGAAGGTGAAGAGTTGAAGATTTTAGAGGAGAAGCTGCGAAGTTGCGTTGACCGTCGGATCAAAGGGAAGATCCAGAACTGTCAATTATTGTTTAGGAAGGTGGAACATTAAAGTTCCAACATTCTTTTTGGAACTCGGCATATCGGTGTTTGGAGGTCTGAAGGCACAGAGTGCTTGACCACAGGGACTCACGAACCACGAGGTCCGATCTCCCGAAGTGTGAAGGGAGATTCCTTGAGGTTTGTTGTGGGTGCAGACTTTCCCGAAGGGGAAATAGAAGAGCCAATTGTTGAGAGCTCTTCAGGCCAGTGGAAGAAGAACGATCCTATGTGCATGGACTTCCGACCTACGGGTTGGTAGGACTGCGTCAGGTGTGGTATCAGAGCCTGATTCTTGTTTGTATATTTCAGGTAGGAAAAGCGAGAAGGAATTTCAACCATGCCGCCAAGGAGAAGAGACAGACAAACACCCAATCCACCAGAGGATAGGGAGGTGTCAAGATAAAGAGGTAGGCAACTGCCGAATCCAGAAGTGGAAAGAGATCTGCATGACATTCGCGCCAGACTTGTGGATGTGGAAGTAAAACAAAGGCATAGAGATGAGATTGGAGATGTCAGTGAGTCCGAAAGCAAATATGACATTGGACATGAAGAAGAAGAAATTTCGGCAGAAGATGCAGCACATGAATGCTTGATTAGAGCTATTGCAAGAATGATTGCAAGAGCCAAAATGGACATTCCAATTTATGAGGGAAACTTGGATGTTGAAGAGCTTCTAGATTGGATTAGAGCTTTGGACACATATTTTGACTATGAAGATGTCGAAGAAGACAAGAAGGTCAAACATGCTGTCATGAGACTTAAAGGACATGTAGCATTGTGGTGGGATGAACTGCAAGCTGACAGACACTGCCAAGGTAAGAAAGAAATCAAGAGTTGGGATAGGATGATCGCAAATATGAAAGCAAAATTCATTCCTAGGGATTACCAAATTACTCTATTTCGAAGAATGCAAAACTTGAGACAGAAGATGATGACAGTAAAGGAGTACATTGAAGAGTTCTATAGGCTGAACATCAGAGCAGGTCATCGTGAAAGTAATGATGAAAAGGTTTCCAAGTATATGAATGGCCTGAGATACGAAATTCAGAATGAGATGATCATGATGACCATCCGAACGGTGGAAGATGCTTATCAGATGGCTCTAAAGGCTGAAGAGAAGCTGAGCTGAAAACAAGGTCAAAGAGGCTGAGGCAGAAGTCAAGCCAGGGGAAAATCAGTCGTCCAAGATAGAAATTAGAAGCCTAAGGAAGAATGGAAGAAACCTCGAATTGAGAGAGGTGGAAGCTCACAGAAAGGGAAATATGCTGGACAGAGAAGGTAGTATGCTGATCAGAGAGGGGAGTATGTTGATAACAACATTTTTCCTTGTACTAGAGGTAGAGGAAGAGGAAGAGGTGAAGTGATAAAATGCTTCACGTGCAGAAAGGTTAGACACAAATCTTATGAATGTCCATACAAGAAGAAAGAGGAAGGAGAGACTCACATCGTTGAATCACAAAGGAAAAATGTTGAGGCAGAGGATGTTGAAGGCGGAAGATCACTGATGATGCGAAAAGCTCTTTTGACACTAGAGAAGGAGGTGGAGAGTTCAGTCCAAAGAAACAGACTTTTTCGGACTGCATGCAAAACCAAGGACTAGAAATGCAAGGTTATTGTAGATAGTGGTAGCACGGATAATTTCATTTCAACAGAGATGGTAGAAAAACTGGAGCTAAAGATGATTGATCATCCAAGTCCATACAAAGTTTTGTGGTTGCAAAAAGGACATCAGGTAAACGTCACTAAGCAATGTTTAGTTGAGTTTAAAATAGGAGGGTATAAATATGAAATACTCTGTGATGTTATTCCTATGGATGTTTTTCATCTATTGTTGGGTAGACCGTGGAAATATGACAGGAATGTGATTCATGATGGGAGAATGAACACATACACCCTAGAGAAGAATGGGAGAACTCACATGCTATTGCCGATCAAAGATAAATAAATAAAACCAAAGGTGAACAAAATTGTACTTCTCATGAGTGGGAAGGAACTTCTTACAAAGGTTAAGAAGAAGGAGGAACCACAATTCATTGTGGTCAGGAATCCAAATATTGTTTTAACCAGCACAAGGGTAGATGATTTACCAGAAGAGGTTTAGGAACTACTGGAAGAGTTCACTGACATAGTAGTGGACGAACTACCTCATTTGTTGCCACCGATTAGAAGTATAAGTCATCAAATTGATCTCATACCTAGAGCTAGTTTTCTAAACAAAGCAGCATACAGATTGACACCGCAGGAGAATGAAGAGGTCAAAAGACAAGTCCAGGATTAGTTGGACAAAGGTTTGGTCAGAGAAAGCTTGATTCCATGTGTTGTTCCAACAATACTCAGTCCGAAGAAAGATGGAGGCTAGAGGATGTGTACTGACTTGAGGGAAATCAACAAAATAACCATCAGGTACAGATTTCCATTGCCAAGGATGGATGATCTGATGGATTGTTTGAGTGAGGCCAATTTTTTTTCGAAGATTGACTTGAAGAGTGGTTATCACCAAATTCGCATGAGAGAAGGTGACGAATGGAAGACAAAATTCAAAACTAATGAAGGGTTATAAAAATGGCTTGTCATGCCGTTTGGTTTAACAAACACACTGAGTAATTTCATGATATTGATGAATGAAGTCCTGAAGGATTTCATCGAAAAAAATTTCATTGTGTATCTTGATGACATACTGATTTTCAGTAAAACAAAGGCAGAGCATCTGAATCATTTGGCTACAGTGATGTAGAGGTTACAACAAAAGAAGTTGTTGATAAACATGAGGAAATCATCATTCATGAAGACAGAGCTCACTTATTTGGGGTTTGTTATTTCTACAGATAAGTTGAGGATGGATCCAGATAAGGTGGAGGTAATCAAGAATTGGTCGTCACCAAAGAATACCTTTGAAGTTTGAAGTTTTCATGGATTGGATAGTTTCTACTGGAATTTCATCAGGAATTTCAGTGGAATTAGTGCACTGATGATGGACACAGTGAAGAAGAGACACAAGTCTTTTCATTGGACAGAAGAGGCTGAGAAAATTTTTAATTTGTTGAAGAGGAAAATCACGAAACAACTAATTCTGGTGTTGCCTGATTTCCAAAAGACATTTCAAGTAAAATGTGATGCAAGTGGATTTGCAATAGGGGTTGTCTTGAGTCAAGAAGACAGGCCAATAGCATATTTCAGCGAGAAGCTGAATGAAGCAAAAGTGAAATACTCCACGTATGACAAGGAGTTTTATGCTATCATTCAAGCATTGAAAAAATGGAGACATTACTTGATCCCTAAGGCGTTTGTCTTGTATAGTGATAATCATGCATTGCAATTTGTGACTCAACAGGAGAAGTTGAATCAAAGACATGTTAAATGGGTTGAATATATGCAAAATTTCACTTTTTTGATTAAACATATTTCTGGTACTACTAACAAAGTTGTTGATGCTGTGAGCAGAAAATGTTTGCTATTGTAGGAGTTCAAAGTCAAAACATTAGGTTTTGATGATCTCAAGGACATGTATAGAGATGATCCAGATTTTAAAGAGGCGTATGAAGCAGTTGAGAATCCAATTCTCAGAGATAGAAGCCAATGGGCAGAATACATGATCCAGGAAGGATTACTGTTTAAAGATAATCAACTTTGTATTCCAAAATGCTCCATGAGGGAGAATTTGCTAAAGGAGAAACATAGTGGAGGATTGGACGGACATTTCGGTATGAAAAGACATTCACAAAGTTGAATGAGTCATATTTTTGGCCAGGAATGCGAGCAGACATCAAAATATTCATGGACAGATGTAGAATTTGTCAACATTCAAAAGGAAAGAGGCAGAATGCAGGTTTTTATCAACCATTACCCATACCTGAGAGGCCGTGGGATGCAGTCAGCATGGACTTCATATTGGGGTTGCCAAGAACACAAAGAGGGTTTGACTCAATCTTTTTGGTAGTGGATAGATCTTCCAAAATGGCACATTTCATTCCATGTCAGAAAACCAGTGACGCAACTCACATTGCGAACCTGTTTTTCAAAGAAGTCATTCGACTTCACGGCTTACCAAGGAGCATAGTTTCAGATCAAGACACTAAGTTCGTAGGACACTTCTGGAGAACCTTATGGAAGAAGCTGGGAACAAACTTGTCATTTAGTTCATCTTATCATCCTCAGACAGATGGATAGATAGAAGTCGTGAACAGGAGTCTGGGAGACTTGCTGAGGAGCTTGGTGACAGAACACCATAGCCAGTGGGACAACATATTACCATAGGCAGAGTTTTCTTATAATGACTCACTTAATAGGAGCATAGGATAGAGTTCGTTTCAGATTATCTATGGCATGCAGCCAAGAGGAATTTTTGAGCTGAGGGATTCAGAACAGATTGTGACTAGGAGTGCTAGTGCAGAAGATTTCACAGAGGCGATGAAGGAACTTCATAGCGAGGTGAAGGAACGATTGCAGAGTTTGAACCAAGAATATAAGCAGAGAGCAGATCAACACAGGAGACAACTTCAGTTCAAATTTGGTGATTTGATCCTTGCACATTTGAGAAAGGAAAGGTTCTTGAGTGGAACATATAATAAACTGAAAATGAAGAAAATCAGACCATGTAAGGTCTTGAAGAAATTTGGGGTGAATGCATATGAGATTGAATTACCCGATGGGATCATAATTTCTCTGATATTCAATATCTCATATTTGTACCCTTATAAATTTGAGGAAGTAGGGACAGGTAATGAACAGCTATAGGTTCAGTGGACAAAACAAATGCCAGTTGCAGAAAAGTCACAGATGGAGCGCATACTGGAAAAAAGAGTTGGTAAGAAGACTAGGCGAAAGCAATAATTTGAATACTTGGTCAAGTGGAAGAGCCATCCAGTTGAAGATGCCAGCTGGGAGAATGAAGAAGAAATACAGAAGCATGGACAGACCGTGTGTGAGCTCATGGACAGGAGCCCATAAAAATTTTCAAGCAAGGGAGTATGATCCAGGAGCATCGCAAGGGTGTGCAAGCATAGCCAGCAGTGAGCCAATGCAGAGATAAGAGACAGATGGAAAAGCACTGAGCACATCTTTTGAAAATGTTTTGAAATATTAATGAAGTCACTAAGTGGAGGCATGCTTGTATTATTGTAAAAGGACCTTCAGCGATCCGCTCTCATCCATAGTAGATAGGAGCCTTTATGTGTAATGAATGTAGGTAGATAGAATCTAATGCTTAGATTAGATAGTTTTAAAGAGCAAGAGGGAAATGGGATATAGACACCCTCATTGTATAGTTGTAATATTATTATGAGCATAGAGCATAGAGAAGAGAGCAAAGAGTTGTAGTTGAAAACACCCATGTACAGAGATTTGGATTAATAGAAAGAGCTTTGATTCAAATTCATGGTGTCGTATTTGTTCTCTGTGTATGCATGTTGAATGTTATGCTCATGGATGTTTACTTTTTGTTATACATTTTCTTTATATGTCGTGTATATGATTTCATGCTTTGTGTTTGAAGTCTGAGAGAGAGTAAGGAATGATTTTCAATTGTTTCCCTATCTGAGCAAGAGTTCCTGCAAGGAGTACAGTGAATTTGTCTACAAGGAGTGCGTTGACAAGAGTTCAGAGTTTTATCTCTGAAAGATTAGGAGGGTTAACGTTGTTCTCATTTCCTCAGAAGTGGAAGTTAAGCATAGGAGTTGTGCAAGGTGTGTGCAGGCTGAGTAAAGTCTCAGGGTTTGCGAAGCTGAGAAATTGTTGAAGGACTACTACTGTAGGGAGTGCGTAGAGTCGAAGGACTTCAATTCTTTGAAGTAATTGAAGGATTCACCGCAAGGAGTGCGTGCGGGAGTCTTCTTTAAGACTCAGATTTGGAGAAATCTTAGGAGGGATAGAGTCTTTTCAATTGTCGAAGAAAAGCACAGAAGGTTGGTGCCTTGAGGGGTTGAAAGGAGGTGTCACAAGTTTGTGTTGCAGGCGGTTAATTTTCATGGTAAAACATTTTGTTTAAGAGTGTAGAAGTTCTTGAAAGGAGAAGCAGATGATCAAGATTCTCCATATAGAATTTGTGAAGTCCCACGAGCTGTTAGATCTAGCGGAGGAGCAAGGAGGTTATGGTGGTCATTTTCTACAAGCAGAATCTCAAGAGAGAGAGAGTCATTGATCAAGATCAACTTGGACCGTTGGATATACCCCTAAAAGTTCATTTCGGGAATTTGTGGGCGGAAGGACCGAAGCTTCGACATTTGGATTTGCAAAATTACGAAGTCTGAGGTGGGCTCATGGAAGAGACGGGTGGACATGTGTCATTTGTTGAAAGACGTCAATACCCCATTGACCTCTCATGTCTCGAGGATTCGTGAGACAAGAGCCGAAAGTTCGACATCGAACCTCACAAAGCGGTGAGAAGTGAAAAGTGCTAGAGTTAGGCTTAGCCGGTGGTCACATGCGGAGGGTGCAGACAAGAGAAGGGGCATGCCTGTATTGGCATTTTGGGTATCATGAGATTTGGAAGCAAGAGTTGGGAGTTTCGACTCACAAAATCATGAGTGGCGAGTTGTGACAAGTGTTTAGGAACATCGGAAGTTCAGGTCTCGAAAGGTGAAGAGTTGAATATTTGGGAGGAGAAGTTGTGAATTTGCACTGACCGTCGGATCAAAGGGAAGATCTAGAACTGTCGATTATTTTTTGTGAAGGTGAAACATTAAAGTTGTAGCATTCTTTTCGGAACTCGGCATATCATTGTTTGGAGGTCTGAAGGCATAGAGTGCTTGACCATAGGGACTCACGAACCATGAGGTCCGATCTCCTGAAGTGCGAAGGGAGATTCACCGAGGTTTGTTTTGGGTGCAGACTTTCCCAAAGGGGAAATAGAAGAGACAATTGTCAAGAGCCCTTCGGGCCAGTGGAAGAAGAATGATCTTGTGTGCGTGGACTTCCAACCTGCGGGTTGGTAGGGCTGCGCCATATTTTATGCATGATTGTTACATATTTGGTGCATGGTTAACGCAATTGTTGATGGTATAGTTTGAGGTACATATTTGTGCATGGTTGATGCACTTGTTTATGGTACATGTTGATTACAGGTTGTTTGGACAGGTTATCATGACATGTTATTTGTACAGGGTTGGTGCATGGTTGATGCAATTTTTTATGGTACAGGTTGAGGTAGGGGTTGATGTATGGTACATGTTGGCACGGGTTATTGGTACAAGTTGTTACAAGTTGATTACAGGTTGATTGGTATAGGTTTATAGTAGTATATCTCATAGTGATAGTGTGACAATGGTTCCATCATTCTAGTTTTATGTCAGGGAGTTTGGACATGGCAAGGATAGGTGGTTATAGCCACCTTCCAGTTGTAGCTAGAGAACATAGGGGGTTGTAGCCAAAGAATTGGGGAGTTGGAGCTTCCCTCAGGTTGTAGCCTGAGAAACTAAGGGGTTGTAGCCTCCTTCTGGTTGTAGCCAGAGAATTGGGGAGTTGCAGCTCCCTTCAAGTTGTAGCCTGAGAAACTAGGGGGTTGGGGCCTCCTTCCAGTTGCAGTTGGAAAAAAAAGGAAGTTGGTGCTTCCAATGAATGTAATTCTTAAATACATATAAGAAAAAGAATTATGTGTTTTTCTCACGCTTTGGTTTTCCACGTAAAAACACTGGTGTATTGTGTATGTGTATGATTGCTTATTTGTTCATTGTTTATTTACTCTACAACTATTGGATGATAATGATACATTGATATAACACTTGGATTTTGTGGTTAAAAGAGATTATTTCTCTATTACTGATTCACCCCCCCTCTCAGTAATCCAACAATTAGTATCAGAACGAGGTTCCTTCAAGAATCAGTTTAACCACGGAAAGATAGATCATGGAGAGAAACAACATGTATAAACATGGAATACCACAGTTTGATGGACATAAGTATGCATTCTGGAGAAGAAGGATGAAAACATATATACAGACACAGGGATTTGAAATTTAACAATCTATAGTAGATGGATACAAAGAATGAGCAGTTCCTATGAGATTTGATCCTAAGATATAAACACTAGAAGAAAGAGTATATCTAGACTCAATAAGCATGGAAGAACTACATGGAATATTCACAACATATGAAATGAGAACTGAACAAGAAAATCCAAATATAAAAGAAGCAGCTTTCAAAGCATCCAAAAGGTCAAAGCAAAAGGGAAAGCAAAAAGAAAAAGAAAATAGCTGCAACAGTGACATGTCAGAACATGATGAAGAAATGTCCAATTTTTTCAAGATATTGAACAAGGGAAGCAGCGACAGATATAAAGGTAAGCTTCCATTGATTTTGTTTAATTGTGATGGTATTGGTTATTTTCCTAACAAATGTACTCATAATAAAAATAAGGGGAATGATGAAGATTACTCAAATAGCAAACAAACATATAAAGGCAAAAGAACCACAAACAAAGTTTTCAAGAAAAGCTTATGCACTAAATAAGACATCTCCTCATCAGATGAAGATGAAGTAAGTGACAGTGAGACATAAAGATTTATATTCATGGCAGTAGAAGACTCTGATAAAGAAGACACCAAAGAAGAATATGAAGAGGCGGAAGTTGACTATCGAGAAGAATTGTTGACTTCCATAGAAGTTATAAGAAGAGAAAAGAGGAAAAACAAGAAACTACAAGTAGGACTAGACAAGAAGGAAGACACTCAATAACTAGAGTAGATCATCATGGAATTGAAGGTTCAAATAGAAGAATATAAAATAATTGAAGAAGCACTCAAAGAACAATTAGAAGAAAGATACAGGATCATTGGAAATTTGGAAGCAAAGATTGTCACATTGAGAAAGGATATTCAAAAGAAAAACATGCAGAACAACTTAAAAGCTTTGGATGACATTATCAATAGTCAAAGGCCTAATCATGACAATTCCAGAATTGGATACAATCAGAAAAAAAAAAGGGATCAATATCCAAAGCAAAAATCCAAGAAACATATCGAAAAAGTTATGCAGAAACAATCAAAGGGGATAGGAAGACCTATAAGGAAGATTACAGGGACACTCCTCCACCGAGAAGATTCAGATTTCAGAATCAATGACCAACAGAAACAAATAGGCCTCATGAATAAAAAGGATTCGTAAGAGTAACTCCTTTTAGAATATCTTCAACTCCTAGGTATCAAACTATCTTTTTGGGTTTATGTTATGCATGAAATAATTTTGGACATAAATTTGTAAATTGCATAGCTAATAGAAGGAAAATAAATGGTTATCCAAGAAGGCCTAGTGAAACAAAGAGAATAATATACAAAATGTTTGAATAATTGAGCACTGAAGTGGAATGCAACAAGTGCAATAACTTTGGAAACATGGCCAAAGATTGTAGAATGACAGTCCCTCCTAGAGAACCACAACAGAATAACAACAGTCATAGACGAGAGCCTCAGAAGAGAACATGGATAAGAAAGAAGAATCAATATAACAATGAATAATGTACACTCTCTCTACAAGCTAAGCAGAATAAGCATGATTGGTATGTTGATAGTGGCTATTCAAAAAGTCAAGAACACGTGAACAAATACGAGGTCCTAGAGATCATAAGGTTGGAAATAAAATGAGATGAAGAAAATTCTACAGAGAAAAGGAAATATGTCAGATACATCAATATTTGGAAAACAATTGAAAGAAAAGAAGGACAGGTAAATAAGGAACAGGTTCAAGAGATTGTACTTTCAAGCACTGTAGTGAAAGATGAATCCACAGACAGAAAGAAAGAATTCAGAGATCAGAGAGATGATGAATATACTAATGAAGATGATGATGAATAGACTTCAGAGTAGGAATTGTTATGAGCCATCCGACTTAGAGACTCCTAGATAATATGAATAATAGGCAGGGGGAGTCTATGCAGTAGCTAAGATAGACCAAAGAACCATCCTTCGAGCAACTTGTAGAATTTGATAGATAGATTCAATGCATTCAATTAGAATAAGTACAATATAATAGATTAATCAGTTGTAGTAGCACTTCATGATAGTACAGTGACATATGAGTCAAAATTACGAACATTTGTGTAACAGAGTCTTGAATAGTATGGACAAAGATGGACGTGAAATCATCTTTTCTAAATGGGGAACTTGAAGAAGAAGTCTACATTGAACAAATGGTTCCTAGAGCATGGTACTCTAGATTGGATAAATATCTACAGTGGGAAGGGTTCAGAAAAGGAAGTGCAGACAACAACCTCTACATCAAGGTAACTCAAGATGGTATTTTATTAATTAAAGTTTATATTGATGATATTATTTTTGGAAGTACTGATGACAGGTTAAGCAAGAAATTTTTAAATGATATGCAGAATGAATTTGAAATGTCATTACTTGGAGAACTATCCTTATTTCTAGGTCTTCAGATACGTCAAAGAAACCAATGAATTTTTATTTCTCAAACTAAATATATCAGAGAAATTATAAAAAGGTTCAGAATGGAAGATTGCATACCAATTACCACTCCTATGAAAACTAGTTGCAAGTTGAGAAAATATGATGATTCAAAGTCTATAGACAAGAGGCAATACATGTCAATGATTGGTAGCTTACTATATGTGACAACATCCAAACCAGATGTAATGCAGCCAGTTGGACACGTGGCACGCTTTCAAGAAACACCAAAGGAATCACATGTATTAACAGTGAAGAGGATTTTCAAATATCTCAAAGGAACAAAAGAGTTTGGATTATGGTATCCAAAAGGAAATGATCTATCACTCATTGCCTACACAGATGCAAATTGGGCAGGTTGCATTGATGATCGACGAAGCACCGGTGGAGAAACATTCTACTTGGGTGAGTGTTTAATATCTTGTCTAAGAAAGAAACAACAATCAATATCTTTATCTACAACTGAAGCGGAGTATATTGCAACAAAAAGATGTTGTACTCAGGTTCTATGGATGAAACAAAATTTGACAGATATACAGGTTGAGTATGATGAGCTCATTCCAATCTATTGTGATAATACACACACCATCAGTATCTCAGAGAACCGAGTGATGCACTCCAACATGAAGCACATTCCAATAAAGTATCACTTTCTACGGGAATAAGTTGCAGAGAAGAACAAGAGAGTTGAAAATGTGGGCACAAAGGAACAATTGGCATACATCTTTACAAAACCGCCTCCAAGGGAAGCCTTTGACTATTTTCGCGAGAGACTCGGAGTAATTCCTACTCCAAAATGAATTATTTTGAATGCTTATCTTATATGTCTTAGATTTACATGAGGAAGCACCATAAAGAGGACAATTTAGGTCGGTGGATCAGTTTCAGGAAGATTTCAGTCAAGGGGAGTATCCCTAAGGAAAATTTAGTTAGGGGGAGAAGCCTTGGATGGAAAGATACATTTTCCATTGATGAAAAAGGGGGATAGATTTATCATATACAAAGGTAAATTCTTGGAGAAAGAGCACACAGGCATGGTCTTAGGGGGAGCGATGATCATAGGGGGATCAATGGTCACAGGGGGAGCATGAGTGATATGAATTCAGTATTGCATCAGACTGTTTCAATCAATGCCAAAGGGGGATATTGTTGATTATTTGGGTTGGTTGTAATTGATTTCAACCCTTGAAGAAAGTCTGGTAGCGAATTTTGGTAGCACAAGGGTTTGGGTAATGGACCCAAGTTTGTTTGATGTATAATGGCATGAGTTTTAATATATTTAAATGTAATAATATTCTATATGGATAGTACATGTCATTCCATTTCTAGTGTTATGTGGTGTTGAAGGAAAATATTCCTGTGGATAGGTAGATTGCCTAGGTATATTGCCTCAAAGAGATAGACCCTTAACTCTAAGACAGAAAGTGATTAACATGGACACTGACTTCCTTTCAGATCTATACAAACTAATGCATGAGAAGGAAAGAGAACAGAAGTACCTCTTTATCGACATTTTTCCCTGCATGCTCCAAGTTGAGCTCCAAACTCTCGCTCCTCGATGAGTCCTGTAGACAAACAAAGTACAACTACTTCCTACTCTATCAAGATTAGTCTGAAATAGATCTATCTACTAAAGAGACAAATTCATGTGAGTTTGAACACAAATTAGAAAGAAACAGGCCAAGAAAATTATATTAATGAGGAAAAAACATTGCTTACATCCATAGATGAATTGCAGCAGCTTCGTCAAGTCCTCCTTGTCTACCCCTTGCTCAAAATATCCACAATCTGAATGATGATGGCTTCACTGATTGCTCCCTATGAGATCATAGGTCTCTTGCTTCCAAAATATCTTTGTTCCAACACCACTTATGAGATCATAAGTTTGGTGTGATTCTCCTTTTTCAGTCCTCTTTCACCATTAGAAAGCTTGCATATATAGCCTTGGAGAGGCTCAACAGCTTGAGATATCCTTGGGGAAGGTGAGGATTTTCCTCCTTCAGTTGAGGATCTGCCCTCAGATCATGGCTGGACTAGGGATTCGAATCCAACTTCCTTCCAAGAATGAAAAGATCCTTCCCCCATTCATCTCAACAACTTAACTACTACCCAGAATAGGTATCTCTCCCTCAAAAGGGCCATTAGAGCGTTGTAGCTCTCCCTAGTAGGCTTTAGGGGGGCACCGGTGCTTTCAAAATCTATAGCACTCCCTCAAAAGGGCTAGAGGAGCTTTATAACGCTCCCAGATAGTGTAAGGGGGAGAGTCGGCACTTCGAGAAGAGGTATAGGGGAGCGCTCTCCTTCAAAAGCTTATTTTTTTGAGTGTTTTCAGATGGAAAAAGGTTCATGAGCCTGTTGACTCATTTCTCCTCTTCCAAATCAAATGTTTGAGGTGTTTTAAGTGTCTTTCTCATGTTGTTATAGGTACGACATAGGCATCATGGAAGTATGCTTCCCTGACACTTGCGACACTTGTGAGAAAAATGTGACACTTGCAACCTTTGTAATGATGACACTTGCGACACTATCAAAGTGAGTAATTTCGATGTGTAACAGATTGCCCCCCAAAGTATGAAGTTAGAAGATGAGAACTGATAACTGAAACACTTTGTAGACTTTCAAGCAAGGGTAAATACACAGAGAACCTGACAAAAGCTGCACACAAACATCCAACAAATATTATGACACGTTTCAAAACCCAAGGCAGGCATACCTATGCTTGGGTGATCAAGACTTGCAAGATATGGCCTCCATAAAGTACACTGCGGATCCATAATTGTATTGATAAAAAGGTATAGCCACTGAAAATACACTATGGATCTATACTCTGATGACCTGAACTGATCGTAGCCATGAAGAATACATAGTGGATCTACGATATGACAAGACATAGCCACGACCAATACAAAGTGGATCTATGTAACAGTATATGTGTCATTGTTCAAGAGAAACTGCTTCGCAAACTAGGCAAAGTATATATCAAAGTGATCACTCAACCCAGGGTCTTCTTACCAATCCCAATGTGGTATGAATCTAACCATGTGAATAGATGTCCTGATGTCAAACATGGCAGAAACCACTTGATTACCGGTCAATGGTGCAAACCGTTAACAAGTACGAGGGAGATCACCATTAATGTCAATGATTTCCAAGGTACCCTAGTACATTCCAATGAATGTGAATAGATGAACTAGATTCAAACATCCGTGGAATCATCCGATCAGAGTTCAATGATGTAAACCTACTGTCGAATGTGAGGAGGCCTACCATTGAGGCATGCAGGTCCCAAAGTACTAA